>CM050174.1:79041264-79047693 GCA_027410445.1 Discoglossus pictus
ACTCCCCACTATCCTCCTTTCTCACGTTCCCCTTTTCCAGGCTTTTCATATGAAAAAACCTGCTGCGTTACCAAGGAAACAGTTTTCGGACCCACTGTACACCCATCGTCTGAGTGAGAGAGTGGGAAGAAACGGGGTATGGGGGTATGAGTAAGAGAGGGGGCAAAATATGGAGGCATGAGTGAGAGAGGGGGAGAGACATAGGGGTATGAGTAAGAGTGAGGGGGAAGAGACATGGGGGTATGAGTGAGAGAGAGGGGGAAGAGACACAGGGGTATGAGAGAGAGGGATATGAGTGAGAGAGAGGGGGGAGACACATAAGGGTATGTGTGAGAGAGGTGTGAGACACATGGGGGTATGAGTGAGAGGGGGGATAGACATGGAGGTATGAGTGAGAGAGGGGGAGAGACATAGGGTTATGAGTAAGAGAGAGGGGGAAGAGACATGGGGGTATGAGTGAGAGAGTGGGAAGAGACACAGGGGTATGAGTAAGAGAGAGGGGGGATAGACATGGGGGTATGAGTGAGAGAGGGGAGAGACATAGGGGTATGAGTAAGAGAGAGGGGGAAGAGACATGGGGGTATGAGTGAGAGAGTGGGAAGAGACACAGGGGTATGAGAGAGAGGGGGGAGGCACATGGGGGTATGAGTGGGTGAGAGGAGGGAGACACATTGGGGCATGAGTGAGAGAGAGGGGGAGGCACTTGGAGGTATGAGTGAGAGAAAGGGGGGAGACACATGGAGTATGCATGAGAGTTAGTGGGAGAGAAACGTGGAGATATACGTGAGAGGGGGAGACACATGGAGGTATGAATGAGAGAGAAGGGATAGACAAATGGGGGCATAAGTGAGAGAGAGGGGAGAAACATGGGAGCATGAGTAAAAGAGGGGGGAGACACATGAGAGCGGAGAAACACATGGGGTATGAGTGGGAGAGACACATGGGGGTATGAGTAAGAGAGGGGAGAGACACATGGGGGTATGATTGAGAGGGAGGGGAGAGACACATGGGGCATGAGTGAAAGAGAGGGGATCGACATATGGGGGCATGAGTGAGAGAGTGGAGAGACACATGGGGGCGAGAAGGGGAGAGACCCATGGGAGCATTAGTGAGAGATGGGGGGACACATGGGGGCATGAGTAAGAGAGGGGAGAGACACATGGGGGTATGATTGAGAGGGAGGGGAGAGACACATGGGGCATGAGTGAAAGAGAGGGGATCGACATATGGGGGCATGAGTGAGAGAGAGGAGAGACACATGGGGGTGAGAAGGGGAGAGACACATGGTAGCATTAGTGAGAGATGGGGAGACACATGTGGGCATGAGTGAGAGAAGGGGGAGAGACACATGGGGGTATGAGTGAGAGAGAGAAGGGGAGAGACACATGGGAGCATTAGTGAGAGATGGGGGGACACATCGGGCATTAGTGAGAGATGGGGGGACACATGGGGGCATGAGTGAGAGAGTGGGAGATACATGTGGGCATAAGTGAGAGAGGGGAGAAACATGGGGGCATGAGTGAGAGAGGGGGAGAGACACATGGGGGCATGAGTGAGGTGGGGAGACACATGGAGGTATGAGTGAGAGAGAGGGGGAGACACATGGGGTATGAGTGACAGATTGAGAGACACACAGGGGGTATGAGTGAGGAAGAGGGGGAGACACATGGTGGCATGAGTGAGGGGGGAGAGACATGCGGGCATGAGTGAGAGGAGGGAGACACATGGGGGAATGAGTGAGAGAGGGAGAGACACATGGGGGCATGAGTGATAGAGGGAGAGACACATAGGGGCATGAGTGAGAGAAAGGGGGGAGACACATGGGGGCATGAGTGAGAGAGGGGCGACAGGAATGGGGGTATGAGTGAGGGAGAGGGAGAGACACATGGGGGTATGAGTGAGAGAGAAGGAATAGACAAATGGGGGCATAAGTGAGAGAGTGGAGAGAGTGAGAGAAAGGGGGAGACACATGGGGTATGGGTGAGAGATAGGGGGGAGACACGTGGGGGTATTAGTGAGAGATAGGGGGAGAGAGGGTTATGAGTGGGAGAGGGGGGGACACATGGGGCATGAGTGAGAGAGGGGGAGACACATGGAGGTATGAATGAGATAGAAGGGATAGACAAATGGGGGCATAAGTGAGAGAGAGGGGAGAGACACATGGGGGTATGAGTGAGAGAGAGGGAGGAGACACATGGGGGCATGAGTGAGAGGGGAGAGACACATGGGGACATGAGTGAAAGAGGGGGAGACACATGGGGGCATGAGAGAGAGAGAGGGGAGAGACAAATGGGATTATGAGTGAGAGAGAGGGGGGAGAGACATGATGGTATGAATGAGAGAGGGGGGCGAAAAATAGGGGTATGAGTGAGAGAGGAGGAGAGACATATGGGTATGAGTAAGAGAGAGGGGGAAGAGACATGGGGTAGGAGTGGGAGAGAGGAGGGAGATACATGGGGGTATGAGTGAGAGAGAGGGGGGAGATACATGGGGGTATGAGTGAGAGAGAGGGGGGAGACACATGGGGGTATGAGTGAGAGAGAGGGGGAGACACATGGGGGTATGAGTGAGAGAGAGGGGGGAGACACATGGGGGTATGAGTGAGAGAAAGGGGGAGACACGTGGGGGTATGAGTGAGAGATAGTGGGAGAGAGGGTTATGAGTGAGAGAGGGGGAGACACATGGGGGCATGAATAAGATAGAAAGGATAGACAAATGGGGGCATAAGTGAGAGAGAGGGGAGAAAAACATGGGGGCATAAGTGAGAGAGAGGGGAGAGACACATGGGGACATGAGTGAAAGAGGGGGAGACTCATGAGGGCAGGAGTGAGAGAGAGGGAGGAGACACATGGGGTATGAGTGGGAGAGAGGAGGGAGATACATGGGGTTATGAGTGAGAGAGAGGGGGAGATACATGGGGGTATGAGTGAGAGAAAGGGGAGAGACACATGGGGGCATGCGTGAGAGAGGGGGAGATACATGGGGGATTGTGAGAGAGACGGGAGAGACTCATGGGGGAATGAGTGAGAGGGGGGAGAGACACATGGGGGCATGACAGAGAGAGGGGGAGATACATGGGGGATTGAGAGAGAGAGGGGAAGATACATGGGGGAATGAGTGAGAGGGGGGAGAGACACATGGGGGCATGAGAGTGAGAGTCGGGGAGATACATGGCGGCATGAGAGAGAGAGGGGGAGACACATGTGGGCATGAGTGAGAGAGGAAGAGACACATGGGGGCATGAGTGAGAGAGGGGGAGAGGCACATGGGGGCATGAGTGAGGTGGGGAGACACATGGAGGTATGAGTGAGAGAGAGGGGGAGACACATGGGGTATGAGTGACAGATTGGGAGACACACAGGGGGTATGAGTGAGGAAGAGGGGGAGACACATGGTGGCATGAGTGAGGGGGGAGAGACATGCGGGCATGAGTGAGAGGAGGGAGACACATGGGGGAATGAGTGAGAGGGGGGAGATACCCGGGGGCATGAGTGAGAGAGGGAGAGACACATGGGGGCATGAGTGATAGAGGGAGAGACACATAGGGGCATGAGTGAGAGAAAGGGGGGAGACACATGGGGGCATGAGTGAGAGGGGCGACAGGAATGGGGGTATGAGAGAGGGAGAGGGAGAGACACATGGGGTATGAGTGAGAGAGAGGGAATAGACAAATGGGGGCATAAGTGAGAGAGTGGAGAGAGTGAGAGAAAGGGGGAGACACATGGGGTATGGGTGAGAGATAGGGGGGAGACACGTGGGGGTATTAGTGAGAGATAGGGGGAGAGAGGGTTATGAGTGGGAGAGGGGGAGATACATGGGGCATGAGTGAGAGAGGGGAGACACATGGAGGTATGAATGAGATAGAAGGGATAGACAAATGGGGGCATAAGTGAGAGAGAGGGGAGAGACACATGGGGGCATGAGTGAGAGAGAGGGAGGAGACACATGGGGGCATGAGTGAGAGGGGATAGACACATGGGGACATGAGTGAAAGAGGGGGAGACACATGGGGGCATGAGAGAGAGAGAGGGGAGAGACAAATGGGATTATGAGTGAGAGAGAGGGGGGAGAGACATGAGGGTATGAATGAGAGAGGGGGCGAAAAATAGGGGTATGAGTGAGAGAGGAGGAGAGACATATGGGTATGAGTAAGAGAGAGGGGGAAGAGACATGGGGTAGGAGTGGGAGAGAGGAGGGAGATACATGGGGGTATGAGTGAGAGAGAGGGGGGAGATACATGGGGGTATGAGTGAGAGAGAGGGGGGAGACACATGGGGGTATGAGTGAGAGAGAGGGGGAGACACGTGGGGGTATGAGTGAGAGAGAGGGGGGAGACACATGGGGGTATGAGTGAGAGAAAGGGGGAGACACGTGGGGGTATGAGTGAGAGATAGTGGGAGAGAGGGTTATGAGTGAGAGAGGGGGAGACACATGGGGGCATGAATAAGATAGAAGGGATAGACAAATGGGGGCATAAGTGAGAGAGAGGGGAGAAAAACATGGGGGCATAAGTGAGAGAGAGGGGAGAGACACATGGGGACATGAGTGAAAGAGGGGGAGACTCATGAGGGCAGGAGTGAGAGAGAGGGAGGAGACACATGGGGTATGAGTGGGAGAGAGGAGGGAGATACATGGGGTTATGAGTGAGAGAGAGGGGGAGATACATGGGGGTATGAGTGAGAGAAAGGGGAGAGACACATGGGGGCATGCGTGAGAGAGGGGGAGATACATGGGGGATTGAGAGAGAGAGGGGAAGATACATGGGGGAATGAGTGAGAGGGGGGAGAGACACATGGGGGCATGAGAGAGAGAGGGGGAGATACATGGGGGATTGAGAGAGAGAGGGGAAGATACATGGGGGAATGAGTGAGAGGGGGGAGAGACACATGGGGGCATGAGAGAGAGAGGGGGGGAGATACATGGCGGCATGAGAGAGAGAGGGGGAGACACATGTGGGCATGAGTGAGAGGGGAGAGACATATAGCGGTATGAGTGAGAGAGGGGAGAGACATAGGGGTATGAGTGAGAGAGAGGGGGGAGACACATGAGGGTATGAGTGGGAGAGGGGGAGATACATGGGGTATGGGTAAGAGATATGGGGGAGACATGTTGGGGTATTAGTGAGAGATAGGGGGAGAGAGGGTTTTGAGTGGGAGAGAGGGGGAAACACATGGAGGTATGAATAAGATAGAAGGGATAGACAAATTGGGGCATAAGTGACAGAGAGGGGAGAAAGACATGGTGGTATGAGTCAGAGAGGGAGGAGACACATGGGGACATGAGTGAGAAAGGGGAGACACATGGGGGCATGAGAGAGAGGGGGATACACATGGGATTATGAGTGAGAGAGAGGGGGAAGAGACATGAGGGTATGAGTGAGAGAGGGGGAGAGACATAGGGGTATGAGTAAGAGAGAGGGGGAAGAGACATGAGGGTATGAGTGAGAGAGGGGAGAGACACATGGGGTATGAGTGGGAGAGAGGAGGGAGATACATGGGGGTATGAGTGAGAGAGGGGGGACAGGAATGGGGGTATGAGTGAGGGAGAGGGGGAGACACATGGGGGTATGAGTGAGAGAGAGGGGGAGACACATGGGGGCATGAGCGAGAGAGAGGGGGGAGACACATGGGGGTATGAATAAAAGAAAGGGGGAGACAAATGGGGTATGGGTGAGAGATAGGGGGGAGACACATGGGGGTATGAGAGATAGGGGGATACACATGGGATTATGAGTGAGAGAGAGGGGGAAGAGACATGAGGGTATGAATAAGAGAGGGGGGCGAAAAATAGGGGTATGAGTGAGAGAGGGGGAGAGACATAGGGGTATGAGTAAGAGAGAGGGAGAGACACATGAGGGCAGGAGTGAGAGAGAGGGAGGAGACACATGGGGGCATGAGTGAGAGATAGGGGGAATAGACATGGGGGTATGAATGAGAGAGGGGGGTGAAAAATGGGGGTATGAGTGAGATAGAGGGGGAAGAGACATGGGGTATGAGTGAGAGAGAGGGGGAGAGACATGGGGTATGAGTGAGAGAGAGGGGGAGAGACATAGGGGTATGAGTGAGAGAGAGGGGGGAGACACATGCGGGTATGAGTGAGGGAGGGGAGAGACACATGGGGGCATGAGTGAGAGCGGGAGAGACACATGGGGGCATGAGTGAGAGAGGGGCATGAGTGAGAGGGAGAGACACATGGGGGCATGAGTGAGAGAGGGGCATGAGTGAGAGGGAGAGACACATGGGGGCATGAGTGAGAGAGGGGAGAGACACATGGGGGCATGAGTGAGAGAGGGGGAGATACATAGGGGCATGAGAGAGAGAGAGAGAGGGGGAGATACATGGGGGTATGAGTAAGAGAGAGGAGAAACACATGTGGGCATGAGTGAAAGAGTGAGAGACACATGGGGGCATGAGTGAGAAAGGGGGAGAT
>CM050174.1:79130231-79157731 GCA_027410445.1 Discoglossus pictus
ACTGAGCCCCCCACTGTCATATACTGAGCTCCCCACTGTCCTATATTGAGCCCCCCACTGTCATATACTGAGCTCCCCACTATCATATACTGAGCCCCCCACTATCATATACTGAGCCCCCCACTATCATATACTGAGCCCCCCACTGTCATATACTGAGCCCCCCACTATCATATACTGAGCCCCCTGCTGTCATATACTGAGCCCCCCACACTGTTATTTACAGACCCCTCTACTATTATATAATGAGCTCCCCCCACAATATAATTCACCGAGCCCCCCTACTGTCATATACTGAACACACTATACTTTTTATTTGCCCAGCCTCCCCCACCCAATCATCCACAGAGCCCCCCCCCATTGTGCTCTCTGTTGTGTGTCCCCCCCCTTAACATGCTGCTGCCCGTGAGAAACATTCACCACAATTATCCGATGAGCCCCCCCCCCCCCCCCCATTCTATTGTTAGCATCTCCACCAACTTATCAACAAGGTCTTGGCTATTTACCACTCCACACACCAGCATCTTCAGAGATCTCCTAACATTCATGCTCTTTCCATTCAACTCCATCCTTAGTCTCCTCTCCAACTCCATCCTCTGTCTCCTTTCCAACTCCATCCTCTGTCTCCTTTCCAACTCCATCCTCCGTCGCCGTTCTAACTCCATCCTCCGTCTCCTTTCCAACTCCATCCTCCGTCTCCTCTCCAACCCCGTCTTCGGTCTCCTCTCCCCACTCCATCCTCGGTCTCCTCTCCCCACTCCATCCTCGGTCTCCTCTCCCCACTCCATCCTCGGTCTCCTCTCCCCACTCCATCCTCGGTCTCCTCTCCCCACTCCATCCTCGGTCTCCTCTCCCCACTCCATCCTCGGTCTCCTCTCCCCACTCCATCCTCGGTCTCCTCTCCCCACTCCATCCTCGGTCTCCTCTCCCCACTCCATCCTCGGTCTCCTCTCCCCACTCCATCCTCCGTCTCCTCTCCCCACTCCATCCTCCGTCTCCTTTCCAACTCCATCCTCCGTCTCCTCTCCAACCCCGTCTTCGGTCTCCTCTCCCCACTCCATCCTCGGTCTCCTCTCCCCACTCCATCCTCGGTCTCCTCTCCCCACTCCATCCTCGGTCTCCTCTCCCCACTCCATCCTCGGTCTCCTCTCCCCACTCCATCCTCGGTCTCCTCTCCCCACTCCATCCTCGGTCTCCTCTCCCCACTCCATCCTCGGTCTCCTCTCCCCACTCCATCCTCGGTCTCCTCTCCCCACTCCATCCTCGGTCTCCTCTCCCCACTCCATCCTCGGTCTCCTCTCCCCACTCCATCCTCGGTCTCCTCTCCCCACTCCATCCTCGGTCTCCTCTCCCCCACTCCATCCTCGGTCTCCTCTCCCCACTCCATCCTCGGTCTCCTCTCCCCACTCCATCCTCGGTCTCCTCTCCCCACTCCATCCTCGGTCTCCTCTCCCCACTCCATCCTCGGTCTCCTCTCCCCACTCCATCCTCGGTCTCCTCTCCCCACTCCATCCTCGGTCTCCTCTCCCCACTCCATCCTCGGTCTCCTCTCCCCACTCCATCCTCGGTCTCCTCTCCCCACTCCATCCTCGGTCTCCTCTCCCCACTCCATCCTCGGTCTCCTCTCCCCACTCCATCCTCCGTCTCCTTTCCAACTCCATCCTCCGTCTCCTCTCCAACCCCGTCTTCGGTCTCCTCTCCCCACTCCATCCTCGGTCTCCTCTCCCCACTCCATCCTCGGTCTCCTCTCCCCACTCCATCCTCGGTCTCCTCTCCCCACTCCATCCTCGGTCTCCTCTCCCCACTCCATCCTCGGTCTCCTCTCCCCACTCCATCCTCAGTTTCCATCCTATAGTGTGTAGGATGGTGTAATATTGTGTAGAGTGCTGTTATGGTGTAGTGCAGGGTGTTGTTCTAGTGTGTAGGACGGTGTTATATTGTCTGGAGCGTTGTGTGCTGCAGTAATTCTTATATAAATGTGTGATATGTATATCTATAACTTTATAATGTGTTCAGTATAAATATATATATATATATATATATATTCACACGCACACACAGTGCTACTGTAATTACCTCATTGTGGTGGCTAGACCATCAGGTATCATGCTGTTGGCAGGCAGTGAGCGGCAGTATTATGAACCGATACCTCCTGCATGTCAATATGCACTGATGAGCAAAGGTTGCAGGTGCGGTGAACTTGTGCACGCGCTCCCCTGCCCTGTTAGTTTTACTATAGTGCAGCACACTGCAAGTCTGCCACTTCACACCCTTCTCTTCCCCTACTCCAAACAAAGACCATGCTCTCAGTGTCTGCCTAGAGTACGCAGGGGTATGTGTTACACATAGATACACTGAAGTATAAATACATTGTTATGCAAATTAGGGCACCCCTTGGCAGCTGCCTTGTATGCCTAGTGAAAACTCCGGCCAATAAACACCTGCATAACTTGCGAACATTTAAAGACAGTAAATATAAGACAAGATGGCATATTGTACATTGGTATAGGAGGAGATGAGGTCCTGTTGTCCTGAGAGCTTACAATCTAAAAATAGAGAGGCAGATAAATGAGGACAGATGTTATAGGGAGTGAGGTGAGTGAGACATAATAGACAGTCTTGATTCAAGTTAACAGTGAAGTTAAGAAGGTGAGTGTGAGCTTCTCAGGACACTGGGATTTGTGAGAATGTTTAAGTATCTGAAGGCTGGGGAAGAGTCTTAAGAGGAGACTTCGAAAAGGGGGGGGGCATGTGAGGAGGTAACAATGGGGGGTGAGAGGTGCAAAGTGAGCGCAAAGTGGTTATGTTGTAATGTGCAGGCTTGTAGTGTGAGGGTGCAGTTCCAGTATGCAGGGGGCTGTTGCAGAGAGCAGGTTCCCGGGTGCAGGGTGCAATTCCAGGGTTCAGGTTGCTTTTCCAGGGGGCAAGTTGCTTTTCCAGGGTGCAGGGTGCTGTTCTAGTATGCATGGTGCTGTTCCAGAGTGCAGTTCCAGTAGGCAGGGTGCTGTTTCAGTATGCAGGGTGCTGGTGCAGGGTGTTATTGCAGATTGCAGTTCCAGGGTGCAGGGTCGTATTCCAGTGTGCAGGGTGCTGTTGCAGGGTCCTGTTCCAGTGTGCAGGGTGCTGTCCCGGTGTGTATCGTGCTGTCCCACTGTGCATAGTGCTGTTGTAGAGTGCAGTTCCAGGGTGCAGTGTTCAGGGTGCTGTTTCAGGGTCCGGTTCCAGTGTTCAGGGTGCTGTTGCAGCGTCCTATTCCAGGGTTCTGTTGCAGGGTACTGTTTAAGTGTGCAGGGTGCTTTTGCTGGGTGCTGTCCCAGTGTGCATGGTGCTGTTGCAGAGTGCAGTTCCAGGGTGCAGGGTCTTGTTCAAGTGTGCAGGTTGCTGTTGCAGGGTGCTGTCCCAGTGAACAGGGTGCTGTTCCAGTGTAACGGTGCTGTTGCAGGGTCCTTTTCCAGTGTGCAGGATGCTGTCCCAGTTCGCAGGATGCTGTTGCACGATGCTGTTCCAGTGTGCAGGGTGCTGTTGCAAAATGTAGGGTGCTGGTGCAGGGTGTTGGTGCAGGGTGCTGTTTCAGGATGCAGGGTGCTGTTGCAGATTGCAGTTCCAGGGTGCAGGGTTCTGTTCCAGGGTGCAGGGTTCTGTCCCAGGGTGCAGGGTTCTGTCCCAGGGTGCAGGGTTCTGTCCCAGGGTGCAGGGTTCTGTCCCAGGGTGCAGGGTTCTGTCCCAGGGTGCAGGGTTCTGTTCCAGGGTGCAGGGTTCTGTTCCAGGGTGCATGGTTCTGTTCCAGGGTGCAGGGTTCTGTTCCAGGGTGCAGGGTTCTGTTCCAGGGTGCAGGGTTCTGTTCCAGGGTGCAGGGTTCTGTTCCAGGGTGCAGGGTGCTGTTCCAGGGTGCAGGGTTCTGGTGCAGGGTGCTGTTCCAGAGTGCAGGGTTCTGTTGCAGGGTGCTGTTTTGGAATGCAGGATGCTATTCCATGGTGCTGTTGCTGATTGCAGTTCCAGAGTGCAGGTTTGTTCCAGGGTTCTGTTCCAGGGTTCTGTTCCAGGGTTCTGTTCCAGGGTTCTGTTCCAGGGTTCTGTTCCAGGGTTCTGTTCCAGGGTTCTGTTCCAGGGTTCTGTTCCAGGGTTCTGTTCCAAGGTTCTGTTCCAGGGTGCTGTTTCGGAATGCAGGGTGCAGTTGCAGGTAGCTGTTTTGGAATGCAGGGTGCAGTTGCAGGAAGATGTTTCGGAATGCAGGGTGCAGTTCCAGGGTGCAGTTCCAGGGTGCAGTTCCAGGGAGCTGTTCCAGGGTGCAGTTGCAGGGAGCTGTTTTGGCATGCAGTGTGCAGTTGCAGGTAGCTGTTCCAGGGTGCAGTGTGCAGTTGCAGGGAGCTGTTCCAGGGTGCAGGGTGCTGTTTCGGGGAGCTGTTCCAGGGTGCAGGATGCTGTTTCGGAATTCGGGATGCAGTTGCAGGGAGCTGTTCCAGGGTGCAGGGTGCTGTTTCGGGGAGCTGTTCCAGGGTGCAGGATGCTGTTTCGGAATGCAGGGTGTATTTGCAGGGAGCTGTTGCAGGGAGCTGTTGCAGGGAGCTGTTGCAGGGAGCTGTTGCAGGGAGCTGTTGCAGGGAGCTGTTGCAGGGAGCTGTTGCAGGGTTCTGTTGCAGGGTTCTGTTGCAGGGTTCTGTTGCAGGGTTCTGTTGCAGGGTTCTGTTGCAGGGTTCTGTTGCAGGGAGCTGTTGCAGGGAGCTGTTCCAGGGTGCAGTTGCAGGGAGCTGTTCCAGGGTGCAGGGTGGTGTTGCAGGGTGCAGGATGCTGTTTCAGAATTTAGGGTGCAGTTGCAGGGAGCTGTTGCAGGGAGCTGTTGCAGGGAGCTGTTGCAGGGAGCTGTTGCAGGGAGCTGTTGCAGGGAGCTGTTGCAGGGAGCTGTTGCAGGGAGCTGTTGCAGGGAGCTGTTGCAGGGAGCTGTTCCAGGGTAGAGTTGCAGGGAGCTGTTCCAGGGTACAGTTGCAGGGAGCTGTTCCAGGGTACAGTTGCAGGGAGCTGTTCCAGGGTACTGTTGCAGGGAGCTGTTCCAGGGTACTGTTGCAGGGAGCTGTTCCAGGGTACTGTTGCAGGGAGCTGTTTCAGGGTGCTGTTCCAGGGAGCAGGGTGCTGTTCCAGGGTGCTGTTGCAGGGAGCTGTTCCCGGCTGCAGGGTGCTGTTGCATGGAGCAGTTGCATGGAGCAGTTGCAGGGTGCAGTTGCATGGAGCAGTTGCAGGGTGCAGTTGCATGGAGCTGTTGCAGGGTGCAGTTGCATGGAGCTGTTGCAGGGTGCAGTTGCAGGGAGCTGTTGCAGGGTGCAGTTGCAGGTATCTGTTCCAGGGTGCAGGGATCTGTTCCAGGGTGCAGGGATCTGTTCCAGGGTGCAGGGATCTGTTCCAGGGTGCAGGGATCTGTTCCAGGGTGCAGGGAGCTGTTCCAGGGTGCAGGGAACTTTTTCAGAATGCAGGGTGCAGTTGCAGGGAGCTGTTCCAGGGTGCAATTGCAGGGTGCAGTTGCATGGAGCTAGTGCAGGGTGCAGTTGCATGGAGCTGTTGCATGGAGCTGGTGCAGGGTGCTGTTGCATGGAGCTGTTGCAGGGTGCTGTTGCAGGTATCTGTTCCAGGGTGCAGGTATCTGTTCCAGGGTGCAGGGATCTGTTCCAGGGTGCAGGGATCTGTTCCAGGGTGCAGGGAGCTGTTCCAGGGTGCAGGGAACTTTTTCAGAATGCAGGGTGCAGTTGCAGGGTGCAGTTGCAGGGTGCAGTTGCAGGGAGCTGTTCCAGGGTGCAATTGCAGGGTGCAGTTGCAGGGTGCAGTTGCATGGAGCTAGTGCAGGGTGCAGTTGCATGGAGCTGTTGCATGGAGCTGTTGCAGGGTGCAGTTGCAGGGTGCAGTTGCAGGGTTGGCTTTGTAGTTTACATGCCTGTAGATTCTTTTACCATAAACCAGGGCTCAGAAATGAAATGAAATGCAGCCAGAGACGCGCGCAGCCAGATGTTACTGGGAGCGCTGCATATATATATCTTTCTACATACAGAGGGTCTCTGACTCCCGCGATGCGCCTCATCATTGTTTCGTGTCTTAAACACCAATAACATCACTTGGCACTTGCAGCTGTCTCACCTCCTTGTCTTGGACCAGTTTCTGGGGAGGATCCAATTTGTATCGGCTCAGAGTAACATGAGGATACTTTGCATCCAAATAGCAGATCTGTGCACTTAAAGTGACAGCACAAAGGTCCTCGGAGAGATCGCTGGGGAGGCGCTGGGCACCTTACACAGATACTATGGCTACTAAATAGTTTTTCCTATTCTAGTATTTAGAATATGACAATGTGCTGAGGCTGCTCGGGGGTCTCCAGTCTACATTGTATCAGTGCTGAACTGAAATATAGAACACATAGGAGCCAGGAAGATTTTATAAGCTGTTTCTAGGAGCCTGGAAAGAAGCCTTCATCGTCATTAATCTATGGGAAGATATTTAGGAGCCAGAAGTACAAATTTTAGGAGTTCGAACTCCTGAGACGTTTCCACCCCTGTATTAATTTGTATTAAAAAATTATTTACTGTGGGTGGCCATTGTTTTATTTGGTTTACTGGTTTGTCATCTCTGTGCAGGGCATCATTGCGTGCAGGGTGCTGGTTTAGTGATTAGGGTGTCATTGTGCGCAGGGTGCCGGCTTAGGGCGTGATTGTGCGCAGGGTGCCGGCTTATGTCGTCATTGTGCGCAGGGTGCCGGCTTATGGCGTCATTGTGCGCAGGGTGCCGGCTTAGGGTGTCATTGTGCGCTGGGTGCCGGCTTAGGGCGTCATTGCACGCAGGGTGCCGATTTACGGCGTTATTGTGCGCAAGGTGCTGGTTTAGTGCATCATTGTGCGTAGGGGGCTGGTTTAGGGTGTCATTGTGCGCAGGCTGCAGGTTTAGGGCGTCATTGTGCGTAGGGTGCTGGTTTAGGGCGTCATTGTGCGCTGGGTGCCGGTTTAGGGTGTTGTGCGCAGGGGGGTGGTTTAGGGCGTCCTTGTGCACAGGGGGGTGATTTAGGGCGTCATTGTGCGCAGGGTGCCAGTTTCGGGCGTCATTGTGCGCAGGGTGCCTGTTTCGGGCGTCATTGTGCGCAGGGTGCCGGTTTCGGGCGTCATTGTGCGCAGGGTGCGGTTTAGGGCGTTGTGCGCAGGGGGTTGGTTTAGGGTGTCAATGTGTGCAGGGTGCCGATTTCGGCTGTCATTGTGCGCAGGGTGCCGGTTTCGAGCATTGTGCGCAGGGCGGTGATTTAGGGCGTCCTTGTGCGCAAGGTGCCGGTTTCGGGCGTCATTTTGAGCAGGGTCCTGGCTTGGGGCGTCATTGTGCGCAGGGTGCTGGTTTAGGGTGTCATTACGCGCAGGGTGCAGGTTTAGGGCGTCACTGTGCGCAGGGTGCTGGTTTCGGGCGTCATTGTGCGCAGGGTGCCGTTTTAGGGTGTCATTGTGCGCAGGGTGCTCTTCTAGTGTGGAGTGTGTCAATAGTTAATATTTAACTATTATATTCAATTTTGGTGTAATGGCAGAAGACATTTTTTGCATTAACAGGATTAGAATTCAGAAACTAATTTGATAATCTCTCTATTGATTTCTTTTGAAAGACTGCCAGGAGGAGAAGTTAGCAGTGTGAGGACACTTTGTGGAGCGTTGCTTTAACACTCTGTCGTGATATTGGGTATAATTAGTGTATGGGGGGCTCATTTATTGACCTTGATATGATACAGAGACATGTATGTGCCGGGGCATGTCCTGCCATCATATTCACAGCTCCCACGGTGTCAATATTTGGGGGTTCCCTAAGTCTTCTTCCTGGGGGTGCATTGTCCTCCTTATCCTGGATGTCTTTCCCTTTGCCCTGCCCTCCTGTTCCTTGATTCTCCTTCCATCTTGTCTGCTCATTCTTCTATCTGACTAATTAACCCAGGCTACATGTACCCTGTTATTGAGGCCATATTATTGGGGCTCTCTTTGGACTTGTCATGGATGACCCTAGGAGCAGAGACCCCATGTGGTTTTCAGTCCACTTCCCTCCGGTGCCTCAGGGCTTTGGTTGCCACCATGAGTTGACTTGATTACCAGTTTCTCTTGTCTCCGTGGTGATATCATTGGGGCTCTCTTTGGAATGGACACGGATGACCCTAGGAGCAGAGACCCCCGCTTGTTGGATTCCTTGCACATTGACCATGTGGTCTTCAGTCAGTCCAATTGCCTCCAACCAGACCCCTCTGGGCTTTGGTTTCCACCATGATTTGGCTTGATTACCAATTTCTCTTCTCTCCATAGTGATATTATTAGGACTCTAATTGGACTTGTCATACATGACCCTAGGAGTACCAAGCTTGTTGGATTCCCTACACATTGACCATGTGGTCTTCAGGCCGTCCACTACCATGAATCCGTGCCACCTCAGTCCTTTGGTTTCCACCATGAGTTGGCTTGATTACCAATTTCTCTTCTCTCCATAGTGATATTATTAGACATTGACCATGTGGTCTTCAGGCCGTCCACTTGCCTTCAACGAGTGCCACCTCAGTCCCTTGGTTGACCACCTTTCTTGAGTTGGTCCTCCTTATATCTGATTGTGTATTTTTTCATGGTGGCACAGAGCTGGTCATCAACTCTTTTCCAATTCTTCATGGTCTTCTTCTCTTATTGTTTAGTCGTTCAGTTTGGTTCGACTCTCTATGACCATATGGAAGGCAGCACACCAGGTATATCTGTCAACTGCTGCCCCTCAGCTCCCTCAAGCTCATGTTTATTGCTTCAGTGACCTCATGTATCCATCTCCACCTCTGCCTCCCCCATCATTGTGTGCCTTCAATCTTCCCCAGCATCAGAGTCTTCTCTAGGTAATCCTGTCTTCTCATGATATGGAAACATATTTGCGTTCCGGCCTCATGATTAAACCTCCCAGTGAACAGTTTGGCTTCATTTTCTGTACTGTTGATTGATTGGATCTTGCAGTCCAAGGGATGCAAGTCATGTGGCACCAATGCCAACATGTATAGACCTGGCCTCTTCCAGTCCTCTGGTGGGAAATCATTCCTAAAACAAATGATATCATAGGTCTCCACCCCGCCACCAACGTAAACAAACAGAGCAATGGCAGCTCCTTACTAAGCATAACTGCATATAATAGTATATGGAAGTCTGAGTTAGATGTATGTGCTATAAATATGTCTATAGATACTGATATATTACCCCCCTGTGTGTCTCTCTCTATGTATTTATATATATATACCTGTGTGTGTATATATAATCCCCGTGTGTATATTTATGTGAGTGTCTATATATACCCGGTGTGTGGAGTGTGACGCTGTGTGATGTGTCTCTCTATATATAACTCCACAGTGTATTTATAGCCAATCTGGTGTCTGCAGACTGGAGGAATCCTGCACGCCCCCCTACTCTCCGTGCCCCTCTCACATCGGCAGCCGGGCTCCCCCTGCTGCCCCCTCCTGCCCATGAGCCCCCTCATTCTCTACTAGGCTGGATGTCTCTGGACACTCCTTAGCGCTCTCATTCATTCCATTTACTACAGTCTCCTTCTCTCATATATTCCCTGCCCTCTCTCTCTTCATCGCTCTCCTCTACATCTCCCCTCTTTCTCTCCTCTCCATACCCTTTCTCCATTTAGTATATCTCCACTTATTCTCCCCTGACCCTTCTCTTCTTTCTCCTGCATTCTCCGTGTCTTTCACCTCTCATCCCTCTTTTTCAATCTCTTGCTTTTTTTCACTTTTTGTCCACTTCTCTCTCTCTCTCTCTCTCTCTCTCTCTCTCTCTCTCTCTCTGTCCCTCACTTTCCACTTTCTCTATTTTTTTTATGTCTTTCCTTTCTTCCTCTCTCTCTTCCCCTATTTCTCTGCCTCTATTTCTGTCTCTCTCACTTCCCCTCTCTCCTTCTTTCTCTGTTGTTCTTCCTCGTTCTCTCTATCCTCCTCCTATTAGTCTCTCTCTCTCTCTCTCTCTCTTGCTCTATCCTTCCCCTTCTCTCTCTCCCCTGTCTTCCTCTATCTCTCTGTCCCCTTTTTCCTTTTGCTCTCTCTCATCCCTTTCGCTCTCTCTCTGCCCCCCCCCTCTCTCTGCCCCCTCTCTCTCTCTGCCCCCTCTCTCTCTCTGCCCCTCTCTCTCTCTGCCCCCCTCTCTCTCTGCCCCCCTCTCTCTCTGCCCCCCTCTCTCTCTGCCCCCCTCTCTCTCTGCCCCACTCTCTCTCTGCCCCCTCTCTCTCTCTGCCCCCCTCTCTCTCTGCCCCCCTCTCTCTCTGCCCCCTCTCTCTCTCTGCCCCCCTATCTCTCTGCACCCTCTTTCTCTCTGCCCCCCCCTCTCTCTGCCCCCCCCCTCTGACTCTCTTTCCCCCTATCTCCCTCTCTCTTTCTCCCTCTCTCTTTCTCCCTCTCTCTTTCTCCCTCTCTCTTTCTCCCTCTCTCTTTTTCCCTCTCTCTTTCTCCCTCTCTCTTTCTCCCCCTCCCTCTCTCTCTTTCTCCCCCTCCCTCTCTCTCTTTCTCCCCCTCCCTCTCTCTCTCCCCCTCCCTCCCTCTCCCCCTCCCTCCCTCTCCCCCTCCCTCTCCCCCTCCCTCCCTCTCCCCCTCCCTCTCCCCCTCCCTCCCTCTCCCCCTCCCTCTCTCTCCCCCTCCCTCTCCCCCCTCCCTCTCTCTCCCCCTCCCTCTCCCCCTCCCTCTCTCTCCCCCTCCCTCTCCCTCTCTCTCTCTCTCTCTCTTTCTCCCTCTCTCTTTCTCCCTCTCTCTTTCTCCCTCTCTCTTTCTCCCTCTCTCTTTCTCCCTCTCTCTTTCTCCCTCTCTCTTTCTCCCCCTCCCTCTCTCTCCCCCTCCCTCTCTCTCCCCCTCCCTCTCTCTCCCCCTCCCTCTCTCTCCCCCTCCCTCTCCCTCTCTCTCTCTCTTTCCCCCTATGTCCCCTCTCTTTCTCTCTCTCTCTCTTTCTCCCTCTCTCTCTCTCTCTTTCTCTTTCTCCCTTTCTCCTTCTTCCTCTCTCTTTCTCCTTCTTCCTCTCTCTTTCTCCTTCTTCCTCTCTCTTTCTCCTTCTTCCTCTCTCTTTCTCCTTCTCCCTCTCTCTTTCTCCTTCTCCCTCTCTCTTTCTCCTTCTCCCTCTCTCTTTTTCCTTCTCCCTCTCTCTTTTTCCTTCTCCTTCTCTCTTTCTCCTTCTCCCTCTCTCTTTCTCTTTCTCCCTCTCTCTTTCTCCTTCTTCCTCTCTCTTTCTCCTTCTTCCTCTCTCTTTCTCCTTCTCCCTCTCTCTTTCTCCTTCTCCCTCTCTCTTTCTCCTTCTCCCTTTCTCCTTCTCTCTTTCTCCTTCTCCCACTCTCTTTCTCCTTCTCCCTCTCTCTTTCCCCTTCTCCCTCTCTCTCCTTCTCCCTCTCTCTTTCTCCTTCTCCCTCTCTCTTTCTCCTTCTCCCTCTCTCTTTCTCCTTCTCCCTCTCTCTTTCTCCCTCTCTCTTTCTCCTTCTCCCTCTCTCTTTCTCCTTCTCCCTCTCTCTTTCTCCTTCTCCCTCTCTCTTTCTCCTTCTCCCTCTCTCTTTCTCCTTCTCCCTCTCTCTTTCTCCTTCTCCCTCTCTCTAGCTGTTTTCCTTTCTGTATATAGCTCTGTATCTCAAGAATGGTCACAATTAGAGCGCTACCAGGTGATTAGCGGCTTTCGCTGTCCCCTCCTTTACGCTCCTTTTTGTTCTCCTTGATCCCCCCCCCCCCCCATTACTGTATTTTTTCTACACTTTCTCTTGCCCCATGTATTGTATCCCTCCATTAAACATGTCCTGGTCATTCGGTCACTGGTCCCAGTAGGTAACTGATGTTCTCTATCTCTCCCTCTCTCAGCAGTTGAGGTTGCTCCTCTACACTCTTCGGCGTTACCCTCCCCCAGCAGCCTCCCAGCCAGTCCTGGGGAGTTGAGGCCAGAGCCACGGACGGGAAGTGGCCCCACAACGCCCTTGGACCCCGCTACTCGAGAGCAGCAACTTCAGCAGCAGCTCCTCCTCCTTAAACAGCAGCAGCAACTCCAGAAGCAGCTCCTCTTTGCAGAGTTCCAGAAGCAGCATGAGAACCTGACGCGGCAACATGAAGTGCAGATCCAGAAACACCTCAAGGTGAGGGCTACCCACCAACCTACTCAGTGACCCACTAACCCAGGAACTGACCTATCCCCCAAAGGACCTACCTACCCAGTGACCCACCTACCCAGGGACTGACCTATCTACTCTGAGACTGACCTACTGTATAACCGAAAGGATCTACCTACCCAGTGACCCACTCACCCAGGAACTGACCTATCCACCAACATAGAGAGTTATACCCCAAAACTATCCAGGGGCCCACCTAACCTACATACTCAGGGACCCACCTATCTAACACAGGACTGACCTACCAACGAATGTAGGGAGCTATACCCCGAATCGCCTTCCTATCCAGGGTCCCACCATGCCTACTTGCTCAGGTACTCGCCTACCTGACCAAGGAACCACCTAACCTAACCAGGGACTGACCTATCCACCAAGGTATACCCCAAAGGACCTACCTACCCAGGGACCCAACTTACCTTATATTTCCAGTGATGAATTACCTACCCAGGGACCCTCCAACCTAACTGTGGACTGACTTACCCACCAAGATATAGACATACCTATCCAGGCACCCACCTTACCTACATATTCAGGAATCCTCCAACCTAATCAGGGACTGACCTACCCACCAAAGTATAGATCTTTATCCCAAATAACCTACCTTTCCATGGACCTTTCTTACCTACATGTCCAGGGGCGAATTACCGGCCCAGGAACCCACCTACGTAACCATGGACCAGGCTACATACCAAGACAAAAGCTACATACCAATGGATCCACCTCCCTAACTGAGAACAGACTTACACAGTCTAGGACCATCCTTCTCACCAAGGGATTGGCCTGTCCACCAAGGACCTGATCTAACTACCCAAGAATAAACCTAAGTAACCAAAGGCTGACCTACCCACCTAGGGACACAATTACCTGCCGAACAAACCTATGTAACCAGGAACCAGACCTACCTACTCAGGGTCCATTGAACACCCTTAGGCACAGAGCTACACCCTAACCAACCATGTCTTATCTACCCAAAAATAAACCTATGTAACCCATGACTGACCTACCCACTTAGGAACTGACCTACCTATCCAGGGACATCCCTACCTGCCAAAAGAAGAAACCTGTGTAACCAGGGACCAGACCTACCTACTCAAGGCCCATTGAACGCCCTTAGGAACAGCGCTACACCCTAACCAACCATGTCTTATCTACCCAAAAATAAAGCTATGTAATCCATGACTTACCTACCCACTTAGGAACTGACCTACCTACCCAGGGACATCCCTACCTGCCAAAAGAACAAGCATATGTAACCAGGGACCAAACCTACCCTAGTAACAAAGCCACACCATAACCACAAACGTCTTACCCACCCAAGAAAAAACCTGGGACGACCTGCACACCCCAGAACTGACTGGTCTACCAGACTTTCCTACCCAATAATCACCATACCTACCTACTCAAGGATCCACCTACACATCCATAGACTGGCCTACTACCCCCTCCCCATGGCTGACCCACCTGGTGACCCACATAGCTACAAATGAACCTGTGTAACCAGGGACTGACCAGGTCACCAAGGGACTGACTTACTGACCCATGAACAAACCCATGTACTGGCTCACCTAGTCAACCAGGGAATGACCTACCAAGATGCCCAGACATCACCGGTCATCTACCATCTTGGAGACTGCGCTCCATCCTCTCTGCCGCCTCTGGCCTGATCTCTGCCCTCCGTGCCCCCCGCCTCTCTCTCACCTGTCTTTCCTTTTGCAGCAACAGCAAGAGATTCTGGCAGCCAAGAGACAGCAAGAGCTCGAACAGCAGAGAAAAAGAGAGCGCCAGAGACAGGAGGAGGCCGAGAAACTGAGGCTGGAACAGCAACTGCTCATATTGAGGAACAAGGAGAAGAGCAAAGAAAGTGAGTGAGAGAGAGAGAGGGGAGAGAGACAAGGGAGAGGGAGATAAAGAAGAGAGGGAAGAGACAAGGGATAGTGAGAAAAAGAAGAGACAGAGAGGGGAGGGAGACAAGGGAGAGAAAAAGAAGAGCGAGAGAGGGGAGAGAGACAACGGAGAGGGAGAGAAAGAAGAGTGAGAGAGGGGAGAGTGAGAGAAAGAGGGGAGAGTGAGAGAAAGAAGAGTGAGAGAGGGGAGAGAGACAAGGGAGAGTGAGAGAAAGAGGGGAGAGTGAGAGAAAGAAGAGCGAGAGAGGGGAGAGAGACAAGGGAGAGTTAGAAAAAGAAGAGACAGAGAGAGGAGGGAGACAAGGGAGAGAGAAAGAGGGGAGAGAGACAAGGGAGAGGGAGAGAAAGGAGAGTGAGAGAGGGGAGAGAGACAAGGGAAAGTGAGAAAAAGAAGAGCGAGAGAGGGGAGAGAGACAAGGGAGAGTGAGAAAAAGAAGAGCCAGAGAGGGGAGAGAGACAAGGGAGAGTGAGAAAAAGAAGAGCCAGAGAGGGGAGAGAGACAAGGGAGAGTGAGAAAAAGAAGAGGTAGAGAGAGGGGAGAGAGACAAGGGAGAGTGAGAAAAGAAGAGACCGAGAGAGGGGAGAGAGAAGGAGGGGAGAGACAAGGGAGAGTGAGATAAAGAAGGGAGAGAGAGGGGAGAGAGACAATGGATAGTGAGAGAAAGAAGAGCGAGAGAGGGGGGAGAGACAAGGGAGAGAAAAAGAGGGGAGAGAGACAAGGCATAGTGAGAAAAAGAAGGGAGAGAGAGGGGAGAGAGACAAGGCATAGTGAGAAAAAGAAGGGAGAGAGAGACAAGGCATAGTGAGAAAAAGAAGAGCGAGAGAGGGGAGAGAGAAGGAGGGGAGAGACAAGGGAGAGTGAGAGAAAGAGGGGAGAAAGAAGAGAGAGGGGAGAGAGACAAGGGATAGTGAGAAAAAGAAGAGCGAGAGAGGGGAGAGAGAAGGAGGGGAGAGACAAGGGAGAGTGAGAGAAAGAGGGGAGAAAGAAGAGAGAGGGGAGAGAGACAATGGATAGTGAGAAAAGAAGAGGCAGAGAGGGGAGAGAGACAAGGGAGAGAGAAGGGAGAGTGAGAGAAAGAAGAGCGAGAGAGGGGATAGAGACCAGGGATAGTGAGAGAAAGAAGGGAAAAAGAGAGAAAGAAGAGAGAGAGAGGGGAGAGAGACAACGGAGAGTGAGAAAAAGAAGAGAGCGACAAGGGAGAGTGAGAGGGGAGAGTGCGAAAAAAGAAGGGGGAGAGAGACAAGGGAGAGTGAGAGAAAGAAGGGAGAGTGAGAGAAGGAAGAGAGAGAGAGAGGAGAGAGTGAGAGAAATAAGGGAGGGGAGAGTGAGAGAAAGAAGGGAGGGGAGAGTGAGAGAAATAAAGGAGGGGAGAGTGAGAGAAATAAAGGAGGGGAGAGTGAGAGAAATAAAGGAGGGGAGAGTGAGAGAAATAAAGGAGGGGAGAGTGAGAGAAATAAAGGAGGGGAGAGTGAGAGAAATAAAGGAGGGGAGAGTGAGAGAAATAAGGGAGGGGAGAGTGAGAGAAATAAGGGAGGGGAGAGTGAGAGAAATAAAGGAGGGGAGAGTGGGAGAAATAAAGGAGGGGAGAGTGAGAGAAATAAGGGAGGGGAGAGTGAGAGAAATAAGGGAGGGGAGAGTGAGAGAAAAAAGGTAGGGGAGAGAGAGAAATAAGGGAGGGGAGAGTGAGAGAAATAAGGGAGGGGAGAGTGAGAGAAATAAGGGAGGGGAGAGTGAGAGAAATAAGGGAGGGGAGAGTGAGAGAAATAAGGGAGGGGAGAGTGAGAGAAATAAGGGAGGGGAGAGTGAGAGAAATAAGGGAGGGGAGAGTGAGAGAAATAAGGGAGGGGAGAGTGAGAGAAATAAGGGAGGGGAGAGTGAGAGAAATAAGGGAGGGGAGAGTGAGAGAAATAAGGGAGGGGAGAGTGAGAGAAATAAGGGAGGGGAGAGTGAGAGAAATAAGGGAGGGGAGAGTGAGAGAAATAAGGGAGGGGAGAGTGAGAGAAATAAGGGAGGGGAGAGTGAGAGAGAGGGGGAAGAGGGGAGATTGAGAGAAATAAGGGAGGGAGAGTGAGAGAAATAAGGGAGGGGAGAGTAAGAGAAATAAGGGAGGGGAGAGTGAGAGAAATAAGGGAGGGGAGAGTAAAAGAAATAAGGGAGGGGAGAGTGAGAGAAATAAGGGAGGGGAGAGTGAGAGAAAAAAGGTAGGGGAGAGAGAGAAATAAGGGAGGGGAGAGTGAGAGAAATAAGGGAGGGGAGAGTGAGAGAAATAAGGGAGGGGAGAGTGAGAGAAATAAGGGAGGGGAGAGTGAGAGAAATAAGGGAGGGGAGAGTGAGAGAAATAAGGGAGGGGGAGAGAGAGAAATAAGGGAGGGGAGAGTGAGAGAAATAAGGGAGGGGAGAGTGAGAGAAATAAGGGAGGGGAGAGTGAGAGAAATAAGGGAGGGGAGAGTGAGATAAATAAGGGAGGGGAGAGTGAGATAAATAAGGGAGGGGAGAGTGAGAGAAATAAGGGAGGGGAGAGTGAGAGAAATAAGGGAGGGAGAGTGAGAGAAATAAGGGAGGGGAGAGTGAGAGAAATAAGGGAGGGGAGAGTGAGAGAAATAAGGGAGGGGAGAGTGAGAGAAATAAGGGAGGGGAGAGTGAGAGAAATAAAGGAGGGGAGAGTGAGAGAAATAAGGGAGGGGAGAGTGAGAGAAATAAGGAAGGGAGAAAGAGGGGAGAGTGTGAAAGAGGGGAGAGAGACAAGGGACAGTGCGAGAAAGAAGGGGGAGAGTGAGAGAGAGGGGGAAGAGGGGAGATTGAGAGAAATAAGGGAGGGGAGAGTGAGAGAAATAAGGGAGGGAGAGTGAGAGAAATAAGGGAGGGAGAGTGAGAGAAATAAGGGAGGGGAGAGTGAGAGAAATAAGGGAGGGAGAGTGAGAGAAATAAGGGAGGGAGAGTGAGAGAAATAAGGGAGGGAGAGTGAGAGAAATAAGGAGGGAGAGTGAGAGAAATAAGGGAGGGGAGAGTGAGAGAAATAAGCGAGGAGAGTGAGAGGAGGAAGGGAGGGAGAGTGAGAGAAATAAGGGAGGGAGAGTGAGAGAAATAAGGGAGGGGAGAGTGAGAGAAATAAGGGAGGGGAGAGTGAGAGAAATAAGGGAGGGGAGAGTGAGAGAAATAAGGGAGGGAGAGTGAGAGAAATAAGGGAGGGAGAGTGAGAGAAATAAGGGAGGGAGAGTGAGAGAAATAAGGGAGGGGAGAGTGAGAGAAATAAGGGAGGGGAGAGTGAGAGAAATAAGGGAGGGAGAGTGAGAGAAATAAGGGAGGGGAGAGTGAGAGAAATAAGGGAGGGAGAGTGAGAGAAATAAGGGAGGGAGAGTGAGAGAAATAAGGGAGGGAGAGTGAGAGAAATAAGGGAGGGGAGAGTGAGAGAAATAAGGGAGGGAGAGTGAGAGAAATAAGGGAGGGGAGAGTGAGAGAAATAAGGGAGGGGAGAGTGAGAGAAATAAGGGAGGGAGAGTGAGAGAAATAAGGGAGGGAGAGTGAGAGAAATAAAGGAGGGAGAGTGCGAGAAATAAAGGAGGGAGAGTGCGAGAAATAAAGGAGGGAGAGTGCGAGAAATAAAGGAGGGAGAGTGCGAGAAATAAAGGAGGGAGAGTGCGAGAAATAAAGGAGGGAGAGAAATAAGGGAGGGGAGAGTGAGATAAATAAGGGAGGGAGAGTGAGATAAATAAGGGAGGGGAGAGTGAGATAAATAAGGGAGGGGAGAGTGAGATAAATAAGGGAGGGGAGAGTGAGATAAATAAGGGAGGGGAGAGTGAGATAAATAAGGGAGGGGAGAGTGAGATAAATAAGGGAGGGAGAGTGAGATAAATAAGGGAGGGGAGAGTGAGATAAATAAGGGAGGGGAGAGTGAGATAAATAAGGGAGGGGAGAGTGAGATAAATAAGGGAGGGGAGAGTGAGAGAAATAAGGGAGGGGAGAGTGAGATAAATAAGGGAGGGGAGAGTGAGATAAATAAGGGAGGGGAGAGTGAGATAAATAAGGGAGGGGAGAGTGAGATAAATAAGGGAGGGGAGAGTGAGATAAATAAGGGAGGGGAGAGTGAGATAAATAAGGGAGGGGAGAGTGAGATAAATAAGGGAGGGAGAGTGAGATAAATAAGGGAGCGGAGAGTGAGATAAATAAGGGAGGGAGAGTGAGAGAAATAAGGGAGGGGAGAGTGAGAGAAAGAGGGGAGGGAGACAAGGGACAGTGCGAGAAAGAAGGGGGAGAGAGGGGGGGAGAGGGGAGATTGAGAGAAAGAAGAGAGAGAGGGGAGATTGAGAGAAAGAAGAGAGATAGGGGAGAAAGACAAGGGAGAGCAAGAGAAAGAAGGGAGAAAGAGAAGGGAGAGTGTGAGAGAGAGGGGAGAGCGAAGTAAGAGAGAGTGATAGAAAGAAGGGACAGAGACACAAAGTAGAGTGAGAAATAAGGGAGAGATAGAGACAAGCTAGAGAGGGAAAGAAGGGAGAGAGAAGAGGGAGAGTGAGATAAAGAAGGGAGAGAGATGAGGGAGAGTGAGCGAAACATCGAGAGAGACAAAGGAGAGTGGAAGAAGGGAGAGACAAGGGAGAGTGAGAGAAAGACGGGATAGCGAGAGAAAGAAGGAGGGGAGAGAGAAAGCAGGCAGTGAGATAGAGGGGAGAGGGAGAAGGCGGGGAGAGGTTGACAAAAAGACTGTGAGGGTAGGGGAGAGATGGAGGGTAAAGAGGGTAGGAGAGTGAGAGGAGGAAGGGTGAAAGAGGGTAGAGAGGGGAAGGTGGGGGGATAGAGAAAGACATGGGAGAGAAAACAAAGAGGGAGGGAGGGAACAAGGAGAGAGAGAAAGATAAGGGGGGGAGAAGCATAAAAGACTAAAGAGAGTGACAAGAGAAAGCAAGGAAGTGTGGAAAGAGAGCGAGAGAACAAGGAGAGTGAGGGGAGGAGAGAGAGCGCATGAGAGTGAGGGGAGGAGAGAGAGCACGAGAGAGATGATGGAGACAGAGAACAAGGAGAGTGAGGGGAGGAGAGAGAGCGCATGAGAGTGAGGGGAGGAGAGAGAGCACGAGAGAGATGATGGAGACAGAGAACAAGGAGAGTGAGGGGAGGAGAGAGAGCGCATGAGAGTGAGGGGAGGAGAGAGAGCACGAGAGAGATGATGGAGACAGAGAACAAGGAGAGTGAGGGGAGGAGAGAGAGCGCATGAGAGTGAGGGGAGGAGAGAGAGCACGAGAGAGATGATGGAGACAGAGAACAAGGAGAGTGAGGGGAGGAGAGAGAGCGCATGAGAGTGAGGGGAGGAGAGAGAGCACGAGAGAGATGATGGAGACAGAGAACAAGGAGAGTGAGGGGAGGAGAGAGCGCATGAGAGAAAGGCGAGTGAGGGGAGGAGAGTGAGCACGAGAGAGATGATGGAGACAGAGAACAAGGAGAGTGAGGGGAGGAGAGAGAGCGCATGAGAGTGAGGGGAGGAGAGAGAGCACGAGAGAGATGATGGAGACAGAGAACAAGGAGAGTGAGGGGAGGAGAGAGAGCGCATGAGAGTGAGGGGAGGAGAGAGAGCACGAGAGAGATGATGGAGACAAAGAGAACAAGGGGAGTGAGGGGAGGAGAGAGAGCGCATGAGAGAAAGGCGAGTGAGGGGAGGAGAGCGATCACGAGAGAGATGATGGAGACAGAGAACAAGGAGAGTGAGGGGAGGAGAGAGAGCACGAGAGAGATGATGGAGACAGAACAAGGAGAGTGAGGGGAGGAGAGAGAGCGCATGAGAGTGAGGGGAGGAGAGAGAGCACGAGAGAGATGATGGAGACAGAGAACAAGGAGAGTGAGGGGAGGAGAGAGAGCGCATGAGAGTGAGGGGAGGAGATGAGAGCACGAGAGAGATGATGGAGACAGAGAACCAGGAGAGTGAGGGGAGGAGAGAGAGCGCATGAGAGTGAGGGGAGGAGAGAGAGCACGAGAGAGATGATGGAGACAGAGAACAAGGAGAGTGAGGGGAGGAGAGAGAGCGCATGAGAGTGAGGGGAGGAGAGAGAGCACGAGAGAGATGATGGAGACAGAGAACAAGGAGAGTGAGGGGAGGAGAGAGAGCGCATGAGAGTGAGGGGAGGAGAGAGAGCACGAGAGAGATGATGGAGACAGAGAACAAGGAGAGTGAGGGGAGGAGAGAGAGCGCATGAGAGTGAGGGGAGGAGAGAGAGCACGAGAGAGATGATGGAGACAGAGAACAAGGAGAGTGAGGGGAGGAGAGAGAGCGCATGAGAGAAAGGCGAGTGAGGGGAGGAGAGTGAGCACGAGAGAGATGATGGAGACAGAGAACAAGGAGAGTGAGGGGAGGAGAGAGAGCGCATGAGAGTGAGGGGAGGAGAGAGAGCACGAGAGAGATGATGGAGACAGAGAACAAGGAGAGTGAGGGGAGGAGAGAGAGCGCATGAGAGTGAGGGGAGGAGAGAGAGCACGAGAGAGATGATGGAGACAAAGAGAACAAGGGGAGTGAGGGGAGGTGAGAGAGCGCATGAGAGAAAGGCGAGTGAGGGGAGGAGAGTGAGCACGAGAGATATGATGGAGACAGAGAGAACAAGGAGAGTGAGGGGAGGAGAGAGAGCGCATGAGAGTGAGGGGAGGAGAGAGAGCACGAGAGAGATGATGGAGACAGAGAACAAGGAGAGTGAGGGGAGGAGAGAGAGCGCATGAGAGTGAGGGGAGGAGAGAGAGCACGAGAGAGATGATGGAGACAGAGAACAAGGAGAGTGAGGGGAGGAGAGAGAGCGCATGAGAGAAAGGCGAGTGAGGGGAGGAGAGTGAGCACGAGAGATATGATGGAGACAGAGAGAACAAGGAGAGTGATCCCCCCAGTTACCCCCCTAACTGCCCCCCCAGGTGCCATCGCCAGCACGGAGGTGAAGCTCAAGCTCCAGGAGTTCCTTCTCAGTAAGTCCAAGGAGATGGCGGCCGGAGGACTCAACCATTCAATGCTGCAGCATCCCAAGTGCTGGTGAGACAAGCCCCCAAGACAAGCCCTCCTCTGCTTCCCCGCCCACAGATGAGCCCCCGCCCTCCTACCTGTCTCTATTCTCTCCCCCCAGGGGCACCCACCATACCTCACTGGACCACGGCTCTCCTCCTCAGACGGGGTCACCAGGAACGCCCCCTTTATACAAGTTGCCCCTCCTAGGAAACTGTGACGGGCGTGATGACTTCCCCCTGCGCAAGACTGGTAATGACCTACAGGGGGTGGAGTTAATATAATGGGGAGAGAAGTGGGGCTACAAGGAGATGGGAGCAGCCTTTCTGATCCACCTGTTAAGAGCAGTCTGATATCAATGTCACTCACTTCTGGTTACCCCCTGGGGTTCTGAGTCTCTAGTCTTCAGTGTAAAGCCATGTTAAAAATAAGAGTAGGCATGCTTAGACCCCAGGGGGTATTTTACCTAATCTGCGTAGGGGGTCTGGGTGAGTCAGAAAGGTTGATTCATGGGTAGAATTTGCAAATGTTAATGTAAGAAAAATGTTTGTTTAGTTACATTCAATCGGTTGAGTATTTATCAACAAAATATATGCAATTTGGTGGTGGATCAGAAAGGTTGACAACTTAAAACGTCTGTATTACTTTACAGTAGGAAAGTGCATTTTTTAAAGCATCAACTACCTATGTTTAAATTATATCATATTTGGAACCTCCAGTGTCCCTTTAAAATTTAAGATGAGAGGGCGCGATGCTCTGCAGCACCTCTTTTCTGCCTACTGTGTTTTACTGCCCCTCCTCCTAAGTGCCGTTTAGTAGACCGCTCCCTCTTTGTCTTGCAGCCTCTGAGCCCAACCTTAAGGTGCGCTCCAGATTAAAGCAGAAGGTAGCGGAGCGTCGTAGCAGTCCATTGCTCCGCAGGAAAGACGGGACGGTCATCAGCGCCTTTAAGAAGAGAGCTATCGAGATCCAAGGTGCGTCCTCCACACCCCCAGGTACACCCCACCGCAAAGGACCCGGAACCCCCTAGCAAGAGGAGATAGGCAGTTAATTGAAGTCATTTTTAATCAAGTGTTTGTCTCCACCCCGATAACGTTATTAAGGGGAGTAGTAGCACTTTAAGAACGATCAATGATAGGCTGTCCCAACAGCAAAAGCTTGGAAACTTCTAACACAACAGAATGGAGATCATCTTCTAAAAGAATGGAGATAATTTTTTTATATAACTTTGAGTCTGAAAATTTAGCAATAACCTGCTAAACAAAGCCACCTCCCCCCATTGACCTTATAGGGCGTGGAGACAAGTTTGCACTTTGTAATATTGAATATTGCCTTTTAAATACTTAAACAGAAAATGTATTAATGAGCAATGTCTAATTAATATTAATGAGCAATGTCTAATTAATATTAATGAGCAATGTGTAATTAAAATATCTAGCTCCTGTTGTTACAGCCCTTGATTAATACATTGCAATCTGAAAATGAATATTCAATATTAAACTTTCAAACTTCAGCTTGTAAATCTTCAGTCGAGCTGCTTGCCTCCACCCTTATTAGGTCATTAAGGGGTGGGAGCAGCTCTGACTGGAAGGCAGCCTTAATGGGCCAGACACAAGATTGTATTTAGACAGGACTCAATGTTCTTCATTGGCTGTAGACCTGATGGGTTAAATTAGTAATACGGGCATTTAAAGGGATATTTTAAGGGACAACAGCATTTAGTTTTAAACAAAAGTATTTTTTGGTAGGAAGAGATTTGCATTTTTTTCTTTACAGGATTAGTTAACTGGGAGGGACCTTGGATGCAGATAAGATCTATGTTGAGCATTATGTGACTCACAGTAGAATCTCCCTCCCCTCAGGCTCCAATGACCCACATGGGAGCTGCACAAGCACTCTAATCTCATTCATAGCTGCTAATGTTATTTACTTTGTAAATATGTGAAGTTTTTCCCAAATACCAGTGGTCCAGTAACCTTCCCTTTTCAGTGTCCTCGATGTGTAACAGCGCTCCCCGGGTCTGGGCCCAGCTCACCAAATAGCTCCAACAGCGCCATCTGCGAGAATGGGCTGACGGGCAGCGTGCCCAACATCCCCAGCGAGGTGAGGGGTAAAGAGTGGGGTAATGTGGGCATGAGGAGGAGAGTGGGGGGGGGGATTGGTCAGACGGGGGATTGGTCAGACGGGGGATTGGTCAGACGGGGGATTGGTCAGACGGGGGATTGGTCAGACGAATCATTGGTCTGTCCTGTGGTTAGTCAAATGAGGGATTGATCAGATGAGGGATTGGTCAGATGAGGGATTGGTCAGATGAGGGATTGGTCAGATGAGGGATTGGATAGATGAGGGATTGGTCTGCCCTGTGGTTGGTCTGATGAGGGATTGGTCTGCCCAGGGATTGGTCTGCTCTGTGATTGGTCTGCTCTGTGATTGGTCTGCTCTGTGATTGGTCAGGTGAGGGATTGGTCTGCCCTGGGATTGGTCAGACGAGGGATTGGTCTGCCCTGGGATTGGTCAGACGAGGGATTGGTCTGCCCTGGGATTGGCCAGACGAGGGATTGGTCTGCCCTGTGGTTGGTCAGACGAGGGATTGGTCTGCCCTGTGGTTGGCCAGATGAGGGATTGGTCAGATGAGGGATTGGTCAGATGAGGGATTGGTCAGATGAGGGATTGGTCTGCCCTGTGGTTGGTCAGATGAGGGATTGGTCTGCCCTGGGATTGGTCAGATGAGGGATTGGTCTGCCCTGGGATTGGTCAGGTGAGGGATTGGTCTGCCCTGGGATTGGTCACGTGATGGATTGGTCTGCTCTGTGATTGGTCACGTGATGGATTGGTCTGCCCTGTGATTGGTCAGGTGAGGGATTGGTCTGCCCTGTTGTTGGGCAGACGAGGGATTGGTCTGCCCTGTGGTTGGACAGACGAGGGATTGGTCAGATGAAGGATTGGTCAGATGAGGGATTGGTCTGCCCTGTGATTGGTCAGATGAGGGATTGGTCTGCCCTGGGATTGGTCAAGTGAGGGATTGGTCTGCCCTGGGATTGGTCAGGTGAGGGATTGGTCTGCCCTGGGATTGGGCAGGTGAGGGATTGGTCTGCCCTGTTGTTGGACAGACGAGGGATTGGTCTGCCCTGGGATTGGTCAGACGAGGGATTGGTCTGCCCTGGGATTGGCCAGACGAGGGATTGGTCTGCCCTGGGATTGGTCAGACGAGGGATTGGTCTGCCCTGGGATTGGTCAGATGAGGGATTGGTCTGCCCTGGGATTGGTCAGATGAGGGATTGGTCTGCCCTGGGATTGGTCAGATGAGGGATTGGTCTGCCCTGTGGTTGGTCAGATAAGGGATTGGTTTGCCCTGGGATTGGCCTGATGAGGGATTGGTCTGCCCTGTGGTTGGTCAGATGAGGGATTGGTCTGCCCTGTGGTTGGTCAGATGAGGGATTGGTCTGCCCTGTGGTTGGTCAGATGAGGGATTGGTCTGCCCTGTGGTTGGTCAGATGAGGGATTGGTCTGCCCTGGGATTGGCCAGATGAGGGATTGGTCTGCCCTATGGTTGGCCAGATGAGGGATTGGTCTGCCCTGTGGTTGGTCAGATGAGGGATTGTTCTGCCCTGTGGTTGGTCAGATGAGGGATTGTTCTGCCCTGTGGTTGGTCAGTACGATGCTATTTTCCTCCACAGATGCTCCCCCAGCAGAGAGTTCTCACCCTGGAAGGTACAGGCGGACCTCTAGGACTATACACATCTCCCTCACTACCCAACATCTGTCTTCAGGGGAGCGCCAGCAGCCTCAGTGTGAGTGCCTGAACCTCTAGGACCGGACATTGCTGCATGCTGTGACCTTTATGACTGGTGACCTCTGACTGGACACTGTGTCACCTATGACTGGTCACCTTTACGACTGGACATTGTATCACCTCTATGACTGGACACTGTGTCACCTCTATGACTGGACACCTCTATGACTGGACACTGTGTCACCTCTACGACTGGACATTGTATCACCTCTATGACTGGACACCTCTATGACTGGACATTGTGTCACCTCTATGACTGGTCACCTCTATAACTGGACACTGTGTCACCTCTAGGATTCTCTCCTCAGGGCCAGTTTTCCCCCCAGGAAGGAGTGGAGCGCCAGACCCTCCGTCCCACCGGCCCCTTCCTCAGTAACGCCTCATTGGACGGTGGAGAAATCAGCAGTTTGGGGGCCCCCTCCTTATTGCAGCACGTCCTACTACTGGAGCAGGCCAGGCAGCAGAGCGCCCTCATAACAGGTGTGTGCTCCCCTCCATACCCACTAGCACCTCCATCACAGGCCTGTGTGCTCCCCTCCATACCCACTAGCACCTCTATATCCACTAGCACCTCCATCACAGGTCTATCTGCCCCCCTCTATACCCACTAGCACCTCCATCACAGGTCTGTGTGCTCCCCTCCATACCCACTAGCACCTCCATCACAGGCCTGTGTGCTCCCCTCCATACCCCACTAGCACCTCCATCACAGGTCTGTCTGCTCCCCTCCATACCCACTAGCACCTCCATCACAGGCCTGTCTGCTCCCCTATATTACCCACTAGCACCTCCATCACAGGCCTGTGTGCTCCCCTCCATACCCACTAGCACCCTCCATCACAGGCCTGTGTGCTCCCCTCCATACCCACTAGCACCTCCATCACAGGTCTGTCTGCTCCCCTCCATACCCACTAGCACCTCCATCACAGGTCTGTCTGCTCCCCTCCATACCCACTAGCACCTCCATCACAGGCCTGTGTGCTCCCCCTCCATACCCACTAGCACCTCCATCACAGGTCTGTGTGCTCCCCTCCATACCCACTAGCACCTCCATCACAGGTCTGTCTGCTCCCCTCCATACCCACTAGCACCTCCATCACAGGTCTGTGTGCTCCCCTCCATACCCACTAGCACCTCCATCACAGGTCTGTCTGCTCCCCTCCATACCCACTAGCACCTCCATCACAGGTCTGTCTGCTCCCCTCCATACCCACTAGCACCTCCATCACAGGCCTGTGTGCTCCCCTCCATACCCACTAGCACCTCCATCACAGGTCTGTGTGCTCCCCTCCATACCCACTAGCACCTCCATCACAGGTCTGTGTGCTCCCCTCCATACCCACTAGCACCTCCATCACAGGTCTGTCTGCTCCCCTCCATACCCACAAGCACCTCCATCACAGATCTATCTGCCCCCCTCCATACCACTAGCACCTCCATCACAGGTCTGTCTGCTCCCCTCCACACCCACTAGCACCTCCATCACAGGTCTGTCTGCTCCCCTCCACACCCACTAGCACCTCCATCACAGGTCTGTCTGCTCCCCTCCATACCCACTAGCACCTCTATACCCACTAGCACCTCCATCACAGGTCTGTCTGCTCCCCTCCATATCCACTAGCACCTCCATCACAGATCTATCTGCTCCCCTCCATACCCACTGTCACCTCCATCACAGATCTGTGTGCTCCCCTCCACACCCACTAGCACCTCCATCACAGGTCTGTCTGCTCCCCTCCATATCCACTAGCACCTCCATCACAGGTCTATCTGCCCCCCTCTATACCCACTAGCACCTCCATCACAGGTCTGTCTGCCCCCCTCCATACCCACTAGCACCTCCATCACAGGTCTGTCTGCTCCCCTCCATACCCACTAGCACCTCCATCACAGGTCTGTCTGCTCCCCTCCCACACCCACTAGCACCTCCATCACAGGTCTGTGTGCTCCCCCTCCATACCACTAGCACCTCCATCACAGGCCTGTGTGCTCCCTCCATACCCACTAGCACCTCCATCACAGGTCTGTCTGCTCCCCTCCACACCCACTAGCACCTCCATCACAGGTCTGTGTGCTCCCCTCCATACCCACTGGCACCTCCATCACAGGTCTGTGTGCTCCCCTCCATACCCACTAGCACCTCCATCACAGGTCTGTCTGCTCCCCTCCACACCCACTAGCACCTCCATCACAGGTCTGTCTGCTCCCCTCCACACCCACTAGCACCTCCATCACAAGTCTGTCTGCTCCCCTCCATACCCACAAGCACCTCCATCACAAGTCTGTCTGCTCCCCTCCATACCCAACTAGCACCTCCATCACAGGTCTGTCTGCTCCCCTCCACACCCACTAGCACCTCCATCACAGGCCTGTGTGCTCCCCTCCATACCCACTGGCACCTCCATCACAGGTCTGTGTGCTCCCCTCCATACCCACTGGCACCTCCATCACAGATCTGTGTGCTCCCCTCCATACCCACTAGCACCTCCATCACAGATCTGTGTGCTCCCCTCCCATACCCACTGGCACCTCCATCAAGGTCTGTGTGCTCCCCTCTATACTCTCTCGCTCTCGCTCTTTTTCTCTCCTCCCCATCTCCCTCCCTCTCTCTCACACTCTGTCTCTCTTTCTCTCTGTCAGTTCCACTCCACGGTCAGTCCCCTCTAGTGGGTGGAGAGCGTGTCTTTGGTTCGC
>CM050174.1:79160231-79329976 GCA_027410445.1 Discoglossus pictus
CCCGGCCTTCCCACCTGTGCCCACTCCCGGCCTTCCCACCTGTGCCCACTCCCGGCCCTCCCACCTGTGCCCACTCCCGGCCCTCTCACCTGTGCCCACTCCCGGCCCTCTCACCTGTGCCCACTCCCCAGCCCTCTCACCTGTGCCCACTCCCGGCCCTCCCACCTGTGCCCACTCCCGGCCCTCCCACCTGTGCCCACTCCCTGCCCTCTCACCTGTGCCCACTCCCTGCCCTCCACCTGTGCCCACTCCCGGCCCTCTCACCCTGTGCCCACTCCCGGCCCTCCCACCTGTGCCACTCCCAGCCCTCTCACCTGTGCCCACTCCCGGCCCTCCCACCTGTGCCCACTCCCCGGCCCTCCCACCTGTACCCACTCCCGGCCCCTCTCACCTGTGCCAACTCCCGTCCCTCTCACCTGTGCCCACTCCCGGCCCTCCCCACCGGTGCCCCACTCCCGGCCCTCCCACCTGTACCCACTCCCGGCCCTCCCACCTGTACCCACTCCCGGCCCTCTCACCTGTGCCAACTCCCGGCCCTCTCACCTGTGCCAACTCCCGGCCCTCTCACCTGTGCACACTCCCGGCCCTCTCCCCTGTGCCCCACTCCCGGCCTTCCCACCTGTGCCCACTCCCCGCCCTCTCACCTGTGCCCACTCCCGGCCCTCTCACCTGTGCCCACTCCCGGCCCTCCCACCTGTGCCAACTCCCGGCCCTCTCACCTGTGCCCACTCCCTGCCCTCCCACCTGTGCCCACTCCCTGCCCTCTCACCTGTGCCCCACTCCCGGCCCTCCCACCTGTGCCCACTCCCCGGCCCTCTCACCTGTGCCCACTCCCGGGCCCTCCCACCTGTGCCCACTCCCGGCCCTCCCACCTGTGCCCCACTCCCGGCCCTCCCACCTGTACCCACTCCCGGCCCTCCTCACCTGTGCCAACTCCGGCCCTCTCACCTGTGCCCCACTCCCGGCCCTCTCACCCTGTGCCCACTCCCGGCCCTCTCCCCTGTGCCCACTCCCGGCCCTCTCACCTGTGCACCTCCCGGCCCTCTCACCTGTGCCCACTCCCGGCCCTCCTCACCTGTGCCCACTCCCGGCCCTCTCACCTGTGCCCACTCCCGGCCCTTCACCTGTGCCCACTCCCGGCCTTCCCACCTGTGCTCACTCCGGCCCCCTCTCCCCCCCCTGTGCACCACTCCGGCCCTCTCCCCTGTGCCCACTCCCGGCCCTCTCCCCTGTGCCCACTCCCGGCCCTCTCCCTGTGCCCACTCCCGGCCCTCTCCCCTGTGCCCACTCCCCGGCCCTCTCCCTGTGCCCACTCCCGGCCCTCTCCCCTGTGCCCCACCTCCCGGCCCTCCTACCCCTGTGCCCACTCCCGGCCCCTCTCCCCTGTGCCCTTTCCTGGCCCTCCCACCTGTGCCCACTCCCGGCCCTTTCACCTGTGCCCACTCCCGGCACCCCCGGTCCTATACCACTCCCGGCCCTCCCACCTGTCCTCGCTCCCGCCCCTCACACCTGTAACTCTCTCAGACCCTCACCTGTCACTTGTCCCTCTCCCTGACTCTCACCTCTCACTTGTCCCTCTCCCTGGCCCTCACCTCTCACGTGTCCCTCTCCCTGGCCCTCACCTCTCACGTGTCCCTCTCCCTGGCCCTCACCTCTCACTTGTCCCTCTCCCTGACCCTCCCCTGTCACTTGTCCCTCTCCCTGGCCCTCACCTCTCACGTGTCCCTCTCCCTGGTCCTCACCTCTCACGTGTCCCTCTCCCTGGCCCTCACCTCTCACGTTGTCCCTCTCTAACACTTGCATCTCCCTACACAGACAGGGGAAGGTCTCCGCCCTCCACCGACCCACCCCGAGGAGACAGAAGAGGAGCTGACCGAGCAGGATGGAGGGGAGCGCTGCCGGGCAGTATTCACTCTGGATGGGGGCACAGAAAGTGAGGGAACACAGGAAGAAGAAGAGGGAGAGGAGGACGAGGACGAGAGAGAGGAGGGACGGCTCAATGGTGCTGAGCATGCACTTAAGAAGGTGATTGGGATCCTCTAGAGTGAGAGGAAGAGGGGGTCCTTGGGCCGGTTCTTATACCATATCTTACAATGGTGTGGATCTGGAGGAATGCCCTGCAGGGCTGAGAGTGGACAGGAGCTGGAAATGGACAAATGCCCTTTGGTTTGTAGGGATGCTCTGCAGGCCTGAGAGCGGATGGATGGCCTTTGGTCTGGAGGGATGCTCTGCCGGGATGAGAGTGGATGGATGGCCTTTGGTTTGTAGTGATGCTCTGCAGGGCTGAGAGTGGATGAATGCCCTTTGGTTTGTAGGGATGCTCTGCGTGGCTTAGAGTAGATGGATGCCCTTTGGTCTGGAGGAGTGCTCTGCAGGGCTGAGAGTGGATGGATGGCCTTTAGTTTGTAGTGATGCTCTGCAGGGCTGAGAGTGGATGAATGCCCTTTGGTTTGTAGTGATGCTCTGCAGGGCTGAGAGTGGATGGATGCCCTTTGGTTTGTAGGGATGCTCTGCATGGCTTAGAGTAGATGGTTTCCCTTTGGTCTGGAGGGATGCTCTGCAGGCCTCAGAGTGGACAGATGCTCTTTGGTTTGGAGGGATGCTCTGCAGGGCTGAAAGTGGTCAGACGGATATCCTTTGTTCTAGAGGGATGCTCTGCATGGCTGAGAGTGGTTGTTTGGAGGGATGCTCTGCAGGACGGATGCCCTTTGGTTTGGAGTGATGCTCTGCAGTGATTTGCTGGTGATGCTCTGGGGGACCGAGGGTCTATGATGCAGTCCAGTGATGTACAGAGTATGAATCACTCGATGACTCATCCCCCCCCCCCCCCATGACTCACCTCCCTCACCCTCCCCTCTCTGTGATTCAGCTCTGCGCTGACCCCCCCAAACCTTATCGTATGAGGGGAAGGGCAAGACGTAGGTGTGTGTACATCTCCCCATGCTCCCTGCATCCCTGTCTTCTTATCATTCCCATTAACCCCCCACCCCCAATATTCCCTACCCCCTCTCCCTCCTCTCTTCTCATCCATCGCTTAAAGGTTTTTTCTATATGGTCCTTTGGAGAACTCTTTTTGTTGCTGTCTTAGGAGGGACTGCATTTGTAAACTAATTAACGAATCCGCAGTTTAGGCTCCAACTTCAGGAAGTAGATTATTAGAAACTAAAATACTACATTTGGCTGTAGTGAATTGCATGTAAGGTGGGAGCAGACTTTGAATGCACAAGAAGCCTCTATCTGCACAATGTATATGTGGCATCTAAAGCTGCAAGTGCTTTCACTAAAATTGTAAGCAAGCTCATTAGTTTAAGAGGACGCAGCCTTTTACACTCTAAAGTTGCCCTTTAATATCCCCTTTGTCCCACATAAGGTCCTTCCCTGTCTCTCCCATTATTTGTTCTCCTCCTCTTCCCTTCTTCATCCCCCCTCTCCTTCCTTTATTCCTCCATCTCCCTTGTCTCCCTCTTTCATCCCTCCCTCTCCCTTCTTCTTTCCTCTCCCTTCTCTCACTCTATTCCTCCCTCTTCTTTCTCTCCCTCTTTCATTCCTCCCTCTCCCTTCTCTTCCTCTTTCATTCCTCCATTTCTCCCTCTTTCATTCCTCTCTCTATCCCTCTTTCATTCCTCCCTCCTTCTTTCATTCCTCTTTCTCCCTTCTCTCCTTCTTTCCATTCCTCTTCTCCTATCTGCCTTCTTTCATTCCTCCTCTATCCCCTTCATTCTTTCCTCTCTCCTCTTTCATCGTCCTCTCTGTCCCTCTTCTTTCATTCCTCCTTCTCCCTTCCTCCCGCTCCCTTCTCTTCCTCTTTCATTCCTCCCTCTCTCCTTCCTTCGTTCCTCCCTCTTCTGTCCCTACTTCTTTCATTCCTCCCTCTTCCGTCCCTACTTCTTTTATTTTTCCCTCTCCCTTCTCTCTGTGTGTCATTCTTTCCTCTCTCCCTCTTTCATTTCTCCCTCTTCTGCCCCTCCTTCTTTCATTCCTCCCTCTCCCTTCTCTCCCTCTTTCATTCTTCCCTTTCTCCCTCTTTTGTTCCTCCTTCTTCTGTCCCTCCATCTTTCATTCCTCCTTCTCCCTTCCTCCCTCTTCCCTCTCTCCTTCCTTTGTTCCTCCCTCTTCATTCTCTCTCTCTTTCATTCCTCTCTCTTCTGTCTCTCCTTCCTTTTTCCTCCTCTTCATTCTCTCTCTCTTTATTCCTCCCACTTCCTCTCTCCTTCTTTCATTCCTCCCACTTCCCTCTCTCCTTCTTTCATTCCTCCTTCTCCCTTCCTCCCTCTTCCTCTCTCCTTCCTTCGTTCCTCCTCTTCATTCTCTCTCTCTTCATTCTCTCTCTCTTTCATTCCTCCCACTTCCCTCTCTCCTTCTTTCATTCCTCCTTCTCCCTTCCTCCCTCTTTCCTCTCTCCCTCTTTCATTCCTCCCACTTCATTCTCTCACCTTCTTTCATTCCTCCTTCTCCCTTCCTCGCTCTCCTTTCCATTCCCTTCCCTCTAACATTCTCTCTCTCTCCTCCATAGTTGTTCCCGGACACCCTCCCCCTGTATCAGGGCTCGCTCCCTCACACGGCTCTCAGTCGCACCCAGTCCTCGCCCGCGGCTCCGCTATCCTCCTGCAGCACTGAGCCACGACGCAGATCTCTCTGCACCACTGGTGAGTCCACACTCCATTATTGTACAATGTGTGCGACCCTCCACTGACATGGCCAAGTCAACATTAATATTCAATCTATTGAGTATTCTTTCTAAAAATGTAAGGGCACCTGTTATTTCTGGGTACTTCTGTGCATAAAGCTATTGAACAATAATAAAAAAAAAAGTCTAAGTATGAGGTGTTCTCTGGAGCATGGAGTATACATTAATGGAGAGCTGTGAATGTTGAGTGTCACTTTCCATTGGAGACATTACACTACAGGAGAAGAGTCTGTGACCAACAAAATGGAGTAGACGAGGTAAAGGAAGAGATCAAACTCATGAACCAAGCATGATATGGCTCCCCATGGATATGGTTCATGGTTTGGATTTCTACGATGGCATCTTGAACCGCAGATAAAGCATATTATGGTGACCCATGGAGGTGGTGCCATGGTTTTGGCTTGTATGGTGGTGTGTGGAACTACAGCTTATATGAGCGTGCCCTATGGAGGTGGTGTCATGGCTTGGGCCTGTATATAGTTCTGTAGAACTGCAGATGATCTGGCTTGGACCTGTATTGTGACCTATGGAACTGCAGGTGATCCGAGCATGTTGTGATGCCCCATGGTGTCGGTGACATGGCTTGGGCTTCCATGACTGCTCGACTGTGGATGATTTGAGTGTATTACTGTATATAGGTCTGTGGAACTGCAGATGATCTGAGCGTGCTATAGCTTTACATGGAGGTGATGTCATGGCTTGGACCTGTATTGTGACCTATGGAACTGCAGGTGATCCGAGCATGCTGTGACGCCCCATGATGGTGGTGACATGGCTTGTGCTTCCATGACTGGTTTGGGAACTGCAGATGATCCAAGTTTGCTATGGTGCCCCATGGAGGTGATGTCATGTCTTGGGCCTGTATAGTATCCTGTTGTGATAATATTTTGATCCGAGCAAGCTATAGAGCCCGTAGAGGTGGTGTCTTGTCTTGGGATTTTATGAAGGCCTCTTAGATTGCAGGTGATCCAAGTGAGCATTGGAACCTTATGTTGGTGGTGTCATGCCTTGATGCCCAGCAGTGTTACGTCTTAGACTCACATGGCATTCTTAGGAACTGTCTCACATCAGAAATATACCCAGAAAGATAAGGTGCCTCTCTGCTCCTCTCACTTGCAAGCCTGACCTCTCTTGTTGTTCTGTCCCCTCTCTTGTTGTTCTGTCCCCTCTCTTGTTGTTCTGTCCCCTCTCTTTTTTCTCTCCACCTCTCATTCGAGGGCTTATTTTCACTGTATCATTATATCTATCACTATGCCTCTCTCACCTGCCCAGCTTCCGCCCTCACTGCTTTTCCTTCCTCTTTTCCTTTCTTCATCCCCCTTTCTTGTTCTTCTCACCTTTCTGTTCTTTTCCTCCTTATCTCTAACCTCTGTCTCTACCTCCTGCTCATTTTCCTTCTCACCACCCTCCTTCTCCCTGTCCCTCTCCTTTTTTTCTCTCTCTTTCTCTCTCCTCCGGTCTATGTCTGCATTCTCTCACTTCCTCTCCTCCCTCCATAGGCCTGGTTTATGACACTCTCATGCTGAAGCACCAGTGCACATGTGGGGACACCAACAACCACCCAGAGCATGCTGGGAGAATCCAGAGCATCTGGTCCCGTCTGCAGGAGACCGGACTGTTGAGCAAGTGTCAGGTGTGTCCTCGGATCGATCCCTGGGGTAAAGAATGGAGGGGCCGAGGGATATGTCAGGAGGGGGAATGGAAGGATGGGCAAATAATGGGCTAGGGGAAGGAACAAGAGGACTCTCCAGAGATTGGCAGTAAGTTGATGTCCTCTTTTACAGCGTGTGCGAGGCAGGAAGGCAACACTTGATGAGATCCAGACCGTGCACACGGAGCATCACACCCTGCTGTATGGGACCAGTCCCCAGAGCCGCCATAAACTGGAGAGCAAGAGCCTGCTGGGTGAGGAACGGGTCTGGGTACTGGAGAGCCTAGTGAGGAGGGCAGGAGAGCCTGGTGAGGAGGGCAGGAGAGCCTAGTGAGGAGGACACACAGAGGGCAGGAGAGCCTGGTGAGGAGGACAGGAGAGCCTAGTGAGGAGGACACATAGAGGGCAGGAAAGCCTGGTGAGGAGGGCACACAGAGGGCAGGAGAGCCTGGTGAGGAGGACACACAGAGGGCAGGAGAGCCTGGTGAGGAGGACACACAGATTGCAGGAGAGCCTGGTGAGGAGGACACACAGAGGGCAGGAGAGCCTGGTGAGGAGGACACACAGATTGCAGGAGAGCCTGGTGAGGAGGGCAGGAGAGCCTGGTGAGGAGGACACACAGAGGGCAGGAGAGCCTGGTGAGGAGGACACACAGAGGGCAGGGAGAGCCTGGTGAGGAGGACACATAGAGGGCAGGAGAGCCTGGTGAGGAGGGCAGGAGAGCCTAGGTGAGGAGGACACACAGAGGACAGGAGAGCCTAGTGAGGAGGACACACAGAGGACAGGAGAGCCTAGTGAGGAGGACACACCAGAGGGCAGGAGAGCCTGGTGAGGAGGACACACAGAGGGCAGGAGAGCCTGGTGAGGAGGACACACAGAGGGCAGGAGAGCCTGGTGAGGAGGACACGCAGAGGGCAGGAGAGCCTGGTGAGGGGGCAGGAGAGCCTGGTGAGGAGGGCAGGAGAGCCTGGTGAGGAGGACACACAGAGGGCAGGAGAGCCTGCTGAGGAAGACACGCAGAGAAGCAGGAGAGCCTGGTGAGGAGGGACACACAGAGGGCAGGAGAGCTGTGAGGAGGGCAGGAGAGCCTGGTGAGGAGGGCAGGAGAGCCTAGTGAGGAGGGCAGGAGAGCCTAGTGAGGAGGACACACAGAGGGCAGGAGAGCCTGCTGAGGAAGACCAGCCAGAGGGCAGGAGAGCCTGGTGAGGAGGACACGCAGAGGGCAGGAGAGCCTGGTGAGGAGGGCAGGAGAGCCTGGTGAGGAGGGCAGGAGAGCCTGGTGAGGAGGACACACAGAGGGCAGGAGAGCCTGGTGAGGAGGACACACAGAGGGCACGAGAGCCTGGTGAGGAGGACACACAGAGGGCAGGGGAGCCGGGTGAGGAGGACACACAGAGGGCAGGACAGCCCTGGGTGAGGAGGCAGGAGAGCCTGGTGAGGAGGGCAGGAGAGCCTGGTGAGGAGTGACACACAGAGGGCAGGAGAGCCTGGTGAGGAGGACACACAGAGGGCAGGAGAGCCTGGTGAGGAGGACACACAGAGGGCAGGAGAGCCATGGTGAGGAGGACACACAGAGGGCACGAGAGCCTGGTGAGGAGGACACACAGAGGGCAGGGAGCCTGGTGAGGAGGACACACAGAGGGCAGGACAGCCCTGGTGAGGAGGCAGGAGAGCCCTGGTGAGGAGGGCAGGAGAGCCTGGTGAGGAGGACACACAGAGGGCAGGAGAGCCTGGTGAGGAGGACACACAGAGGGCAGGAGAGCCTGGTGAGGAGGACACACAGATTGCAGGAGAGCTGGTGAGGAGGACACACAGAGGGCAGGAGAGCCTGGTGAGGAGGACACACAGATTGCAGGAGAGCCCTGGTGAGCAGGAAAGCCTGGTGAGGAGGGCACACAGAGGGCAGGAGAGCCTGGTGAGGAGGACACACAGAGGGCAGGAGAGCCTGGTGAGGAGGACACACAGAGGGCAGAAGAGCCTAGTGAGGAGGACACACAGAGGGCAGGAGAGCCTGGTGAGGACACACAGAGGGCAGGAGAGCCTGGTGAGGAGAACTCTCAGAGGGCAGGAATGTTGGTTGAGGAGACACAGGTATAGATGGGTGGCGAGAAGGATGCACAATGGGCATGAGTTAGGTTAGGAGGAGTTACAAGGAATAGGAGGTCTGGTACTAAACTTGATTATAAATACAGATATTAAATTAGAATATTCCTGTTTTTTTCTTCCTTTCCCCTCACTTTCTCCTATTTCTTCTCCCCCCCCCCCCCCCATACATCATACCCCCTATAGGACCTCTCTCTCAGAAGCTGTATGCGGTTCTGCCATGTGGAGGGATTGGGGTAAGTTCTCCTGCAGTCTGTATGTACCCCATGTCCTGCCTCCCCTCCCCTCGTGAGTTCCCTCCCCCGACATGTCCTGTGTGTCTTTGGTGACAGGTGGACAGTGACACGGTGTGGAATGAGTTGCACTCTCCACCAGCGGTGCGGACGGCTGTGGGATCTCTCCTTGAGCTGGTCTTCAAAGTGGCCGCTGGGGAATTGAGGGTAAGAAACCAAGGAGCCAGTGGTCTCCGCGATGATGTCACTCACCCCCTCCTCGGCCTTGTCTCTATACTCATTTTTCCAGTTCCAGTCTCTTGTCCCCTTTCTCTCCCCACACTCTTCCATTACCTCATCCCTCTCCTTTTTTACATGACCCTCTCATTTTCACCTTCCATGTCCCTCTCTCAATATCAACCCTCCTCTTCCTCTCCGTCTCTGCTAACTTCCATCTATTTTGTATCCTTACTCTTTCTTCACACTCTCCTACCATGTCTCTCTCATCCCTCTTTTTCCTCTCCCTTCCTCCTCCATCTCTCTCTTATCCCTTCCTCCCTCCTCCGTACTCCACCATCTTTACCCCGTGATCATGTCTCTCTCATTCCTATTTTTCCTCTCTCTCTACTCTTCTCCATCTGTCTCTTTCTCCCATCTTTATATCTCTCCTCTCTTCCTATGTCTCGCTCATCTTTCTTCTTTCCCCACAGAATGGCTTTGCAGTAATTCGCCCCCCAGGACACCACGCGGAGGAAGCGGTAGCTATGTGAGTGTTGGGGTGGGCTCTTCTCCTCTGTTTGGCCCCTGCCCTTTCTTATTATTCGAACCCCTCCTCTTTTATATATTGCTATCCCTCTCTCTTACTCACACCACCCATTCCCTTTAAGTCTCTTTCTCCCCTTCCCACCCAGACCACCTCCATCTCTGGGTTCAACCACCCCACTCCCTCTCTCTTGGGTTCCCTCTTCTTCTGATTATTGGTCTTCCCCCTTTCTGTCGCCCACCACTGACCCTCTCCCCCTCCCCTCTTTCTTTAGGGGTTTCTGTTTTTTTAACTCTGTAGCTATCGCGGCCAAACTCCTCCGTCAGAAGCTGAACGTGGGACGTATCCTGATAGTGGACTGGGTGAGAGGACTGACCTTTTAACCCATTACACATGCCCCGGTCATTAGGTCACTTTGCCCCGACATCACACTGGCCCTTAAACCCAATAAACACATCCCGGTCATTAGGTCACTTTGTCCTACATGGGACTGACCCTTTAACCCAGTCATTAAGTCACTTTTTTTACTACATTAGGCTGACCCTTTAACCCATTAACCACGTCCCTGTCATTAGGTCACTTTACTCCAACATGGGACTGACCCTTTAACACATTAGGTCACTGTGTTTACTTTAACCCCTTCCTCTCCTCCCATCAGGATATCCACCATGGTAATGGCACCCAGCAGGCTTTTTACAGTGACCCTGACGTTCTCTACATGTCTCTCCACCGTTACGATGACGGCAATTTTTTTCCGGGCAGTGGCTCTGCGGAGGAGGTGGGCTTTTTTGGGTGGGTGTCTGTGATGTGTATATATTTGTGTGTCATGACCCTTTGGTGACAGCCCCTGTGTTTCAGGTGGGCGATGGCTCCGGAGTGGGGTTTAACGTGAATATTGCGTGGACGGGAGGCGTGGAACCCCCCCGTGGGGGATGCAGAATACTTGGCTGCCTTTAGGTGAGTCTCTACGGCTGTCTCAGTAGCTCCTGTTACTCTCTCTCGTTGACTGTCTCTTTTATATATGTTTATTCTTTCTTTCCCAGCTCCCCTCCCCTCCATTTTACCGTCACTCAGTCCTCTTTATCCTCCCCCATTTTCCCCTCTCTGTTCTTCCCCTCATCATTCACTTTCTCTGTCCCTCAAATTGTCCATTTTTACGACCGGCTGCCATCTTCCAGCTTTCCATTCTTTTTTTCTTCCTTTCACGCCATACCCTCCTCATACTTCTCTTCCTCTCTCTTCTCTTCCTTTCCTCCCACTCCATCCTCCATATCTTCTTTTCCTTCTTCTTTTTCTCCATCTCTCACCTCCACCATACATCTGTCCTTCCCCTCAAACTTCTCTCTCTTCCCTCACCCACCTCCCTTTCTCGTTGTCCTTGCTCTCGATCTTCTCTCTCTCCTCATCCTCTTCTCTTTCTCCACAGGATGGTGGTCATGCCAATAGCGAAGGAATTTGCCCCTGACTTTATACTAGTTTCAGCTGGGTTTGATGCAGTGGAGGGTCATCAAAGCCCACTTGGAGGCTACTCTGTGACCGCCAAGTGTGAGTATGAGTAACACAACCACATCTTCATCTAGTCTTTCCTTCCCTTGCTTTCTATTGTACTCCATCTCCATCTGCCCTTCTTCCAACCTTTCCTTGTTCTTACCTATTCCTGCTTATCTTGGCCACCATAGGAACCTGTAGCACCAAGCTAGTTCCAGCATCTCCTTGGAATAGAAAAACAGATAATGTCACCACCAATAACCCAACCCAATATTTACTTTCCAGATTGTTAGTCTTAATTTTTTTGTCTTATGGTTTTGATATCTTGGTGCCATTTTTCTTTGATTCTACCAACTGGAGTTCTCTCCAGGAATCTCATGTTTAGTTAGACATGATGTTTGTGTTTATAATCAAAATATATCTGACATTTATTTGCAATGCTGTTCTCTCGAAGGCCAATGGGTTTATTTTCTGAAAAAGTCTGGTGACTCCAAGGGTATCAGACTCGGGAACGTCAGGAGGAAAATATGGAGGTTGGGTTGGAGAACTTGATTAGGAACAGGACACAGATATAGAGAGTTTTCATATATAGGGCATGGTAGGATCCGTGAATATATCTAAGGAGGCCTGTAGACCTGTGAGAGTGGACAGGGTCCTATTATTGCTGGGGGTGTTGTTGTTAAGTCGTTCGTCATGTCCAACTCTCCGTGACCCTATGGACTGTAGTACGCCAGGTACATCTTGTTTGTCTCTGGTTGTGCTTATCCATAAGGTTTTCTTAGCAAGGATAATGGAGTTGGTTGCTAGTTCCTTCTCCATTGTACAGTGATTTATTTTACCTATGACCTATCCCTCTTGGGTGACCCTACATAGCTTACAAATTCATTGAGGTGCACAAGCCCCATCACCCCGACAAGGTAGCCATCCAGAAGGGTCATGTAAAAAGAGGCAAATCATTATGCTATAAAGATCTAGTTATAGGTTCAAGTTGGCGTTCAGTTATGTTCGATCTTCTCATAAAGACTGGATGAGATCTGTAGATGTGTTTGCCTATTTAACCCATAATTTCACAGAAATTGAGGTTAAAGAGCGGCTGAAAGTGTGTATATTTTTAAATGTAATATAAATTACTTCTAAGAAGCTGGTAATTGGCATTAATGTTATTTTTAACAGAGACGTGGAGCTCATCTAGCACCATCTAAGGAGGTTGTGTGTCTTTAAAATAAAAATAAGTATATCAATTGCATAGATTAAACAAAGTTATGGCGGTACCTCTCAGTCTCCTTATATTTTCACAGGTTTCAGACGTCCAATTCCTTGAGCATCCCATCCCCCACCTACAAGTCTTACCGGACTTCTTCCTCACATCTTCTGCTTCCTCTGTTACTACCCCTCACCTTTCTTACTTTCCTTCTGCTCTACATGTTGGGCACCTCACTGCTCTCCTATTTTTCCCATCCCTCTTACTCCCATCTCACCCAAGTTTTGGACACCCCACATCCTCTGTCTCCTGCCTCCATATCTTAGCAGTGACGTGCCAAACATGAGGAGCAGAGGGCAAGTAAGAAAGGTGAGGGGGCCTTTCTTACTTTTCTTCTACTCCTCTTGTTGTGCACCTCACTGCTCCCCTCTTTCCCGTCCCACTTACTGCTGTCTAATTTTAGACACCTCACCTCTCTCTTTATCTTCGTGCCCCATTCAGATTTTTTATTTTCCCTCTGCTCCTCCTATTGGTCACCTCACCACTCTCCTCTTTCCGTTTCCTCTAACCCGGGTTTTGTACATCTCACATCCTCTGCCTCTTCTTTATATGTCTTACTACCCCCTCATCTTACTAATTTTCCCTCTGGTCCTCATGTTGGGGACCTCATTACTCTCCTCTTTCCCTTCCCTCTACCTCAGCTTTTGGACACCCAACGTCCTCTACCTCCTCTCTCCATCTTTTTCCCATCCATCTTACTGCCCTCTGTCCATTTCTTACTCCCCCCCTCACCTTTCTTATTTTCCCTCTGCTCCTCGTGTTGGGCACCTCACTGTCCTCCTCTTTCGCTTCCCTCTACCCCAGCTTTTGGACACCCAACGTCCTCTACATCCTCTCTCCATATTTTTCCCATCCATCTTACTGCCCTCTGTCCATTTCTTACTTTCCCTCTGCTCCTCGTGTTGGGCACCTCACTGTCCTCCTCTTTCCATTCCCTTTACCCCAGCTTTTGGGCACCCAATGTCCTTTACCTCCTCTCTCCATCTCTTACTGCTCCCTCACCTTTCTTTCTGTCCTTCTCCCTCAGGTTTTGGGCACCTCACCAAACAGTTAATGACGTTGGCTGAAGGACGGGTGGTCCTGGCGTTGGAGGGAGGTCATGATCTGACTGCCATCTGTGACGCCTCTGAAGCTTGTGTGTCTGCCCTACTGGGCATGGAGGTCAGGGCAGAAGGGGGCATCTCTCTAGGAAGGGAGGGGCATTTAGCTGCACACACCCCTTACCCTGGATCTGACCCCCACTCTCTCTCTCTTTCCACAGCCTGCACCCATCGATAACAGCGTCCTCCAGCAGAGACCCAGTGACAATGCGGTGGCCACCCTGGAGAAAGTCATTGCAATCCAGAGTAAGCAAGGGGGGTGCCATGGGGTGACTAGGAAGAATTGTTGGGATGGAGCTGGTGGGTCAAGTGTTGTGAAGGTGTGTTGAGTTGATGGACGGTGAAATGGCAATGGCAGTGTTGAGTTGCGAGAGTGCCTCGAGATTGAGGGAGAGTTCATTGGAGACTACATCAAAGGTTAGAGGGGTTCATGAAGAGATGAGGAGAATGCAGTATGTGTCGGGGGGGGAAGGATGTTGAGAGCTGTAAAAAGGCTGTGTTGGGGGCGGATGCATCGGTAGAGTGGGGTTATTGCTCCAAGAGTTGTGACCAGAGGTAGAATGGATGATGGTTATATTTTTGTTGCCACAGGTAAACATTGGAGTTCCTTAAAGAGCTTTACTCTGGGCCACTCTCTTCTGGAGGTGCAGCAAGGGGAGGTGGAAGAAGCCGAGGCGGTCAGCGCGTTGGCATCATTATCAGTGGATACAGAACAGGGCACCACAGAATCAGACTCCAGGTAGGAGCAAAGTGACCGACTGACCCCAATATGTTTAATGGGTTAATTGGTCAGTCCCATGTAGGAGCAAATTGACCTAATGACCGGGACATGTTTAATGTGTTAAAGGGTCAGTCCCATGTAGGGGCAAAGTAACCTAATGACCTTGACATGTTTAATGTGTTAAAGGGTCAGCTCACTGTCCATATACTAAACTCTCTCCTTCTCTCCTACCAGACCCCAGGAGGAACCCATGGAAGATGATCCTGTGCCCTGAGTGCCATCGGATCCTTGCCACCCTCTGTCCTTTTTTTTATTTTCTTTTATTAGTTTTTGTTATGGTGATTGGTTTATTTTTTCTATTAAAACCAAGAAACAGACAAAAAAAAAAAAACAACTAAACAAACAAAAACATAAAAAAACACAAAAAACAAACAAAACAAAAACAGAAGAAAATACATGGGTCCGATGTCCTGTGTCCCAGCGGCCGGGGCTTGCACACCCGTCCCTTCCCCGGGACCCCTCACTCCGGCCTGCACCCCCCCTCCCTCTCTGCTGCTGTCCTGAGTCTGGTCTCATCCCCCACACACCCCTACTGGGTAAAGTAACACTATGTACTAAATGTACTAACTGTCTGTGCCGCGCACCACACTACCGTCATACAATGATACGTGTTCGTTCACATACATGCTATCTGTCCCTTAATAATTGTATTATATATAATTACTATATATATATATAATGTGTGTATGTATATAGTAATTTAATATACAAAATGTATTTATGTGTGTGTGTGTATATATATATATATATATATATATATATATATATATATATATATACACACACATGCAGACACCGTAGCACTTCCCTTTCCCAGAGTAACACTACATACATGACTATTTCCGACACTATCTATGTAAGTGTGTGTATTTATATGTGCTCTGTATATACACACAGGTATAGTTCAAGAGGCAGTCCCACCCTGGACCAAATTTAAAAAAACAAAACAAACAACAAACCTTGAATGGGTTGTAATTAAGCCATTATGTTTTACTTTATTTTTATACCTAATATCGTCGGTTCTTTTCCATTTTTGTCCTGTCTTCATTTGACGCCAAGCTGATAAATTGTGTAAATGTGTATAAAAAAAAGATCTAAGTGGGACTGCCCCTTTAATTAATCGCTAGCCCAATTGCCACCAGCCTCCTGGCCCTGTATCCTTATTTAATATATTGCCATATTATTTCAATGTGTAAAATTCTTTTATTTACATTTTTTTTTAACTAGGCCTCAAAGCCTGCACTAGAGTGTCTCCATGGCGACTCTGCTTCTCTTTATAGCCTGCTCCACTTTACTTTTTATTTTAAGTCTTAATCGTTGTCACTAGAGGCCTGATTAAGAACGGACTATAGAATGAATATTTGCTGTTACAGAAGGGGTTAATAATCAATGCAACAAATCTCTTAAAGGGGCACTGTCACTCTAAACTGGCTATACATTATACTAGCTGTTTTTCCATACAATAAGTCATTTCTGAGATATTCAGTGCTGTTTGTGATGTTAATCATAACCCAGTGAGCTTTATGTATGGGGGAAGGATCTAACTGCATGATAACATTGAGGTGTATTGTTCCAAACAGACTGTTAGCAATTAGCACAGTAAAGCAGCTTAATTGCTTTATGAAAACGGCTCTCCGGAGTAATATCATAGCACAAACAATGCTGAATAACTGGGGGGGAAATTATGTTAGAAAAAAATGGCTAGTGCAATGTACATCCAGTTTTTCATACTCTTTAAGAATAACTTGAATAAGACCATGGGAAGTAGAATTAGTCAATAAGCTTTTTACTTTTACTCTGATTTTAGGAAGTAAAAACAAACAAATAGCCCCTGTATGGGTCTGCCCTCTGCATCGCATGAAGACAGTGTACTTCTAAGTACAGGGGGTGCACTGTCTCATAGTAACCAATCCGTGCCAACATTCTCCAATATGCGATGTCCCTGACCGCTCATTTGAAACCCTGCACTTCATGGTCTGTGTATTCATGAGCTGCAGTGGGCAGACACATACAGGGACTATTTACATGATTTTAGACCGTAAAAACAGAGCTTAGAATCACTTCTTAATAAAATAAATACACCTGTATATTATACACCTAGTAAGATCCAGATCCCTTTAAGTAATAATTAGGCCTTGCACTTCTTTCAAAATGTTAAAGGGGCACACATATGTACCAAAAAAAGCTTGTTACCACTAAGGGGCAGAGCATTAAAGTTAAAATTAAAGCACCACTGTATCCCTCTGGCAAGAGGAGCTAATTATATTAATTATGCATTGATCATTATTATAATCCCTATTCAACAGATAATACAAATATTCAATTAATTTTTAAATAGTTGATTGTCTCCACCCTGATAAGGTCATTGTCTGGGAGAAAGTCTAAGTTGTTTTTAAACAATCCAATTTGATACCAGAATAAACAATGACATCAAGGGAGAAATCATCAACACAACAAGCCTATAGCCAAAGGAGATAATTTTGTGGCTAGAAATTTAGCCCCTCCCCGCTGCTGACCTTATAGTGGGTGGAGACGAGCAGCAGCTAAGTCTGAACGTAAATGTAATAATGAAAATAGTTTTTGTTTTTTTAAATGATTAAATATACATTTTTAAAGATCAGTTCCTAATTAATTTTTAATGCCCAATTAATTATTAATCATCAATGCATAATTATTACTGATCAAATCCTAATTAATGGCTAATAAAGTAAAACATCTAGCTAATGTTGTCAGAGCACTGCAGTGGTGCTTGTAATGTGATTTTTTTGGCTTCACTGTGAAGCCAAGTAGTCTCCAAACTCAACAGTAAGGACGCACTGGGTGGCGGCCATGTTTTCTGTCAGGTGTTTGACCTTTATTACTAAAGGGCTGCTCTAGTCCCATATTTATAACATACTCTTTTGAAGAACTAGACTTGATAATAGGATAAAAAAAATAGATATAATTAAAATACTCTATTTTAGAGGTTCCATCGCAAGACTGGGATTACGAAAAAATAATCACTAAAAAAAAGGATTTTATGACCTTCAACGTTTATGGTTGACCACCTATGGTTTGTTGAAAAAATATGCTTGGAACCTCCTCATTTCTTCCCGTTTTCTCAGGTAGGCTGCCATGATCTTAAGCCACACCTATGGGGAGGGCATCACTCTACCAGAGACAGTGAAGCCCCTCCCCATATGTGTGGCCTTAGCATGGCACCCTACATGAGTGAAAACAGGAAGAAAGTGGGAGGTTCCAGAAGGTTACAATCTGTTTGTGTCTGTACTAAAGAATAATTGCATAGAATAGCTAATAAATTATTGATTTTTGTTACTTTAGAGACATTTGTGCACGTTATGAAATCTATTACTTCAAAAGAGTGCTTTGAAAACTTGGGGCTTCTGCATCCTTTTAGATGCAGCCTTTTCTTGGCAGGTAGATGCCTTTTTGATCTACTTTTCTCAACTAAGATCTGTGCATTGGCCTCAAATCGAAGCCAAAGTGTTAGGAATGTTCCTTGTAAGACGGACATGTTGCTGTGCCCTTTAACTTCCCTTTTTATGCACTTTATCTAAATTTATTAATGGCTCAAACATAAAACTTGTTACATTTTATTTATTTTGTACTAGGCCTCAGAAGCCTGCTCTAAAGTGTACACACGCCAAACACTACGGCTTCATGCAACTCTAAAATCCTATATTTTCCTACCTGCATTTATAAGAGCGAGTGTTATACATTACAAATGAGTATTCTGCAGTCTAGAAAAGTTGCAGGAAAACAAGAAGGAGTTCTGGGTAGCCATAAACATATTTTGCTATTATAAAGTTTTAGAAGTACTGCTTTTGATGGCAGTAGAATCGGGTCCACTCAAGGGCCACTGTACTGTTAAAGTGAAACTTCTTGCATAAGTTAACTTGATTTACAATGTTTCAGTGCTAGTCATTTATTTTAAAGCTTTTACCTTTATAGGATTTTGTCTGACGTGCTATGCTGTTTACTGGTGAAGATTAGGCCTCAGATCTACACCAAGCAGATACCAAAACACACAGTAAGAAGTCTGCTACAGCTACCCACCCCAAATAATGCAAAATCGGCAGAGCTTAGCAGCATAGTACGCTAGCCAGAAACCTATAAACATTAATTCTTTTTAATTCTTTTTATATGTTTATGTCTGACTTGCTATGTTGTTTTGTTTACTGATGAAGATTAGACCTCAGATCTACACCAGTCAGACTCCAGAACACACAGCTGGAAGTCTTGAACAGCTGCCCCGCAACTAATAATGCAATATAAGCAGAGCTAAGCAGCACAACACATCAGACAGAAATCTATATAGTTAAGAGCTTTAAAGTAGAACTACTAGCATTATAATGTGTTTAAATTGGTATAGATTAGACCTCAGATCTACACCAGTCAGATACTAGATCAAACAGCAGGAAGTCTGCTACAGCTGCATAATTATACAAAAGTGGTGGAGCTAAGCAGGGCAGCACGTCAGACATAAACCTATACAGGTAAGAGCTTTAAAATATAACTACTACAATTACAAAAAAACATTATAAATCAAGTCTGCCCATTCTATATTACCAAACTAACGATTAAAGAACATGGCAGAGGTTCCAAATATGGTATCATTTAAAATTATAGATGAAATGTTCTTTATTTATTAAATATTGATAAAAAAAAATATTCTTACAATGAAATTTGAAATTACATTTTTTACCTGATAATATACACCCACTAAGCATGGTCATATCTTTCAAATAGGTGATTATTGTCAAAATGTTCCAAACAATTTATTGTTGACAGTGTAATGCAATATGAAACTAAATAGACTGTGCTTGCTCAGAGGTGCGTACCTGGGCTAACTACCCCCTGGGGTCTGAGCATGCTCAATGTATTAAGTTTACTATAAGAAAATGCATTGTTTTAATACGATTCAGCAGATGAAGTCGTAACGGATTCCATATTTGGAGCCTCCATTGTGTCGCGGTTCATATTTTACTTTTGTAATGTGTAACTGGTTCCTATAACTGTATGATAGAAATGTGGGGTACTAAATGTATGCCCCCCTCCCCCCTAATTCCGGGAATGAGGGCTCCATTGCTTTAATGAACAGATTTTTAACATGAATAATAAGGAATTTGGTCAAATCTTTGTATACTCTTCCAAAGGCCGGGATATGTCAGACAGGAGGATATGGGGGTTCGACGTGGGTGGGTTCACCGTTCAAATGATGTCTTAAGGCTTCTCCCCCCCCCCCTCACCATCACGTGCAGTGGACTTGTGCAACTGTCTCGTAATTTGTCGTGTAAATAAATATATATATTTTTTTCTAAATTAATAAAAACTTCACATGTTGTTCGGCAGTATTACGTGCAGAGTTTAGGGGCTCTGGGCGGACCCCCGCACCGGGGCAGGTTCGCTGTCAATTCCCTTTTGTGTGTGTCTGTGTCCCCCTCACATGCTGTGGGTAGGAAATTTTCATCCGCGTATTTTGTAAAATGTCCTGTTTGTCCAAAATAAAAATGTGCTCAGACTTGCAGGAAGCTTTGGGTGTCTGTGGTTTGGGGGGGTGGGGTCGGGTATAGGGTGAGGGGCTCGGCTCGGGTATAGGGTGGGGGGCTCGAAATGTGTGTAATGGATATATAAACTTTCTGGGAGGAGGAAGATTAAACATGTCACGGTCATAAGGTCACTTTGTTCCTACATGGGACTGACCCTTTAACCCATTTGGTCACCACCATTCTATCACTTTGCTCCTACATGGGACTGACCCTTTAACCCATTTGGTCACCACCATTCTATCACTTTGCTCCTACATGGGACTGACCCTTTAACCCATTTGGTCACCACCATTCTATAACTTTGCTCCTACATGGGCCTGCCCCTTTAACCCATTAAACACATCCTGGTCATTAGGTCACTTTGTCCTACATGGGACTGACCCTTTAATCCATGAAACAGGTCCCTATCATTGGATCACTTAGCTCCTACATGGGACTGACCCTTTAACCCATTAAACAGGTCCCTATCATTAGATCACTTTGCTCCATCATGGGACTGACCCTTTAATTCATAATTTCCCTGATATTAGATCACTTTGCTCCTACATGGGACTGACCCTTTAACCCAATAAACAGGTCCCTATCATTAGATCACATTGCTCCTACATGGGACTGACCCTTTAACCCATTAAACAGGTCCCTATCATTAGATCACATTGCTCCTACATGGGACTGACCCTTTAACCCATTTGGTCCCCACCATTCTATCACTTTGCTCCTACATGGGACTGACCCTTTAAGTCATAATTTCCCTGATATTAGGTCACTTTGCCCTACGTGTGACTGACACTTTAACCCAATAAACACATGCCTGTCATTAGATCACTTTGCTCCACCATGGGGCTATCACTATGATTCAATCACTTTATTCCGCAGTGGGTCTGCAACACCAAAATGGGACGAGATACCTGAAGACCGTACCCATTTCCTTTAATTGAACAAATAGAAGTCACTATTACACTTGTCTTGTTCAAAGGTTGTGAGGTGCCAGACCCTGAAGTGGTACAGGGGGTCACAAAACCAAAGTTAGGGCTGATCAATCATTTTTGGGTGAATTCTGCTGGCACATTGAGAGGCTCCTTGAGGTCACTGGCGCCAAAATAATGACCGCAAGAGGACACAGCAAATGGCGCAGAAAGTTCAAGACGTAGAACAGTAAGTGAGAGGACATAGGAAATGGGAGGATGTAGAGAATTTTTGAGAAGAGTATAGAGAGGAACAGACTCAATCCCTTCTCGCCCCATCCAGAATGGTCTCCTATGAGCTGGTTATAGAGGGGGCAGTTTAGGGCCAGTCCCAGCCCCAGGGCGTTTCCTGCACACCGTGTCACCGAAGAAAAAGGTCGGGTCTCGGGGTGAATCCATTCGGGTCTGGCGCACCATTTGATGGCGAGATCGATTGACCTGTGAGAAAGGGAAGTCATTAATGTTCTTGATAGCACCGATATTTTGGTTAGAGGGATGCCATATTCAAGGGGTACAATTAATACATAAATGAGATGGGGTTCCCATTCCAAAGAGGTCATAATTAAGATGAGATGATGGAGTTGAGTCCATTTACATAAGCCAGGTGGGCTTGGTGAACTGGGCTTCCACTGCCACCAACCAATACTCAACACATCTCATCCTTCTGCTAGTCTTCCACTGCTCTAAGGTGGTCTTCACAACATAGCCTTGGATTAGGGTTTGAGGTTGGTTCCCACACTGTCTATACAGTAGAGGTTAGGCCACTCACATAAGCCCCCCATAACATACTTCATGCAAGGGCTAGTGAGATGGGGCATATGGTGGTCAGTGGTCCGGTCTATACAGTAGAGAGCATTTCAGTCGCATTACCCCATAACATACTTCATGCTAGGGCTAGTGAGATGGGGCATATGGTGGTCAGTGGTCCGGTCTATACAGTAGAGAGTATTTCAGTCGCATTACCCCATAACATCATTCTAGGGCTAGTGAGATGGGGCATATGATGGTCAGTGGTCCGGTCTATACAGTAGAGAGCATTTCGGTCGCATTACCCCATAACATACTTCATGCTATGGCTAGTGAGATGGGGCATATGGTGGTCAGTGGTCCGGTCTATACAGTAGAGAGCATTTCAGTCGCATTACCCCATAACATACTTCATGCTAGGGATAGTGAGATGGGGCATATGGTGGTCAGTGGTCCAGTAAATATGACAGTCTATTTGATGTAGTTAGGTATTACGAGGTTTGAACCAGTTGATCTCAGTAGACCAGTGTCATCCAAAAACTTTTAGGGAAGAAAAAGCTGTCCAGGACCATGAAATAGCCCTTGTTGACCCCCACAAGCCCCTCCCCTCTATCCCAACATGACTCTCCCATCCAAAACCTATCCAAGGACTCTTCATAGTCTTTCCATAGACTGTAACATATTGGGAGAAAACGTCTTTTTGAACTCCTAGAAATGTCTCCTAGAACCAAAATGGTTAAAGGGCCACTATAATGCTCCAATAAGAGAAGCTAGGCGTTTTAAATATGCATTGATCAGCCTCCGGTTGAGCTGCTTGTTTCCACCCTGATAAGGTCATCAAAAGGGGAAGGAGTGATTGGCCGAGTGAAAGGTCTAAATTATTCTTATTATTTATAAAGTGCCAACATTTTCCGTAGCGCTAATTACAAAGTAGAATATTGAATGTGAGTTTTGCGCACGATCAAAGCCTATCTAAAACATCTAGATCCTGCTGCTAGGGCACTACAGGGGTACTTTAAATGGACGCAGAAAAGGTCCCATTCATTGAAGAAATTAAACAGTACACACAAAAATAAACCTACATTTAATTATAATAAAAAATGTGCTGTAAAAAAAGTATATAAATTATGGATAAGTTAACTAAAATATTCTCCCTGTGAGATAATGGTCTTATCAACAGCAATTAATTGAGAAAAATACATTTATAAGAGTGTGACGAAGTGCCCTTCGCCACTTTGTCTTGGAGAGGACTGTTTGCCAGCCTCCTGCCCTGCGACTATGGCCCTGGGACATATTGCCCTTCAAACACAGTATTCGGCCATACCAGAGTGTATGTCACTCATTCTGGCCCTTTACATACAGGGGGGTCATTCTGTACTTGCCCTGTGGGAGCGGTGATACCCCAGATAGCTATGCCATGGAGCCCATTCATAGGATGAAAGACTATGGGAAAGACTTTAGCTACATGGCAATTGAACTGTGTGAAGAGGATCTGAGCGCTATTCGGTGGTTTTGTGCGCTCAGATCCCAGCTATCTGGGGATATGGGAAATGTGAGTAAATGTGAATTGCAGTAATGCTGATGGGTTGTCAAACTAGAGAATTGACCAACAAATACTTTTGTCCGGACATTCCCAGGCCGATCCGTTGGGATCAGACCGTGTATGCCGGCTTATGGTCACGGGGGAGGTGTGTAGCGGAACCCATCACTGTTTTAAACTGTTTTATGATTATTATGGTTAAAATATGATCCTACTATATATATGTTGGTTGATGTTCTACAGAATATATTGGATCAGAATATTAGCCAGACTTTTGCAGACCTAGGCTAATAGATAATCCTGTTACAGAGATTCAAGAGATAAGAAAGTTGTAAAGGATCCTTGCATTTTCCAAAGTGTTTTCATTCTCTGATAAGAATGATCTAATTAATGTCTGATTGTATCCAAGTTGCCAGGGAGGTGTGACTCACCTATTGTCCTATATGTGTATTGTGTGGGGGATATGTGCAATGTCTGTGTGTTATGTGTAAAAACATACTTTTACTAACTTTTGAACCCCTGGTCTGATTCATGCCATTTTTGTATATGTTGTTCCCCTGGGTGAGAGATATTGAATGGTGCGGGACTTAAAGGTGTACCCCCTGTATTTGGGGTACATCCAGAATGTGGTTAAAATTGTGTCTGTTTTAATTGTGTTACCTGTTATCTGAGGGGAGGAGACGTGGGGGTTGAACCATGCAGATAATTGGCTGTTGTGATAATTATGTGGGTGTAGCCCTTCAGAGGGCAACATTGCATAAAAGGAGATTCCCTGTCATTAAAATATAGTTCCTCTTGACCCTTCAAAACGTAGCCTCGTCTCGTTATTTTAGGGGATCACTATCATACTGGGGATTGCTATGCTTCTGCATACTCCCTTGAGCTGTAACTACTGAACGCTTGTTCCTGATGTACTATCCTTGGAGTCTGTGGTGGTTTTGGTGTCCGGTACGGTGCTTGTAGGCCTCGGCGCAAACTAGGACGCGTCTATCAACGGAGGTACCCGGTCGGGGTGCCAGTAGATCCGTTACAAAGAGTAGGGGCCTCTCGAGGAGAGGAAGGTAGCTGGTATAGGATGGGGTCTGAGGGAGGGGATCTGCTTTGGGAAGGTGTCTGGGGGAGGGGATCTGATTTGGGAAGGGATCTGGAGGAGAAGATCTGCTTTCGGAAGGGATCTGGGGGTGGAATCTGATTTGGGAAGAGGTCTGGTAGATGGGATCTGGTCTGGTAGATGGGAAGGGGTCTTGGGAAGGGGATCTGCTGTGGGAAGAGTTCTGGGGAGAGGATCTGGAGGAGGGGATCTGATTTGGGAAGGTATCTGGAGGAGGGGATCTCATTTGGGAATGGATCTGCTTTATGAAGAGGGAGGGGTCTTGTATAGGGAAACTGCTTTGGGAAGGGGCTATGGGGGAATATAGGGGAGTTGCTTTAGGGGGGAATATAGGGGAGTTGCTTTAGGAAAGAATCTTGGAGAAATTTAGAGGGGCCAGTTGGTCTTGGTGGGGGGGGGGGGGGTGTGGAGTGTAAGAACATGAAGAGGGGCCAATGCCTTAGGAATGTTGGTCTTGGGGGGGTGGCTACTTTAGGAAGGGGGTTACGGGGGTAAGAAAATTAAGAGGGGACAGTTGCTGAGGGAGGAGGATCTTGGGGGAAGGGACCTGTTTTGGGCAGGGGTCTTTTGAGGGTGGTTTAAGAGGTGGCACTGACTGAGTTGGCACCGGTGCCCACCATTCACTAACTCCGCCACTGCTGAGAAGGTAGGTTATTAGAGATTGTTTAGAGATTAAAATAAAGATTTCCACAGGGGAGCAGGTAACAAGAGTGGGAGGGAGGTGCGGGTCCTTAGTGTATTTGCAAGATCAGTCTCATACTCACCATGAGATGTCCACTCCGAGGGTGCTCATCCCCCAGTGCAAGACAACTGCTCCAATAAGAAGAAGGAAAGAGGCCCTTGCGAAGAAATACAAACTGCGCTCATGTGGGATATGTCGCTGTAACACGTAACCCAAGAACACGCCTGTAAATGGAGAGAGAATAATAATATACATTATGGACATAATCGCCATCTATCTACAGTGGTTGGAATAAGTATTCACCCCCCAAGGACTTCCACATTATATTGCTACAGTAATGTCATCAATAGAAAATTGCAGATAGGAAAATATTATGTGATACAACCATGCTCCTTTAACAAAAGGACGCCAGTAGCACGTAGCCAATGAAGTACGCCACGTGCCGTGAGCCGGTATGGTGGGTATATAAGGTGACGTAGGCATTCTGCAAAACATATCAACCATTGCTGTCATGGGTAAAATGTGCAATTTATCAGTCTTTGAAAACGGGATGATCAGTGGCTTTCGGGCCTGTTCACGTGCTGCTGTGGTTGCAGTGTCCGGTGACTGGACAAACGCCACCATTGTGTAAACGGCATCAACACTGCGGCGCACCATTTGCCATTGATATCAGAGGTGAATGTCGGTTGTGAAGGTGTGTGAGGGCCGATCGGCACGCTACAGATGAGCAACTCCCCGTCCAAACGAACCAAGGGGCTACCAGACGTGTGTCTAAAACAACAGATTAGAAAACCCTGTTGTGTATGGAGCCCCGAAGCAAACGTCTGGTCACTGCACCCATGTGACGAGGGGTCATCATCAGAAACGGCTTCAATTTGCATGACAGTACCGAAATTAGACCTCTTCTGATTGGCAAAGGGTTGTTGAGTCACGTTTTCTGCTCAACTGGATGGACGTTGGCGGGAAACCTTGGAGAACAAACACTGCAACCATTGTTTGGCGCACACAAGCTGGTGGCGGCAGCGTTATGGTCTGGGGAATGCTTTCTTGGCATTGTCTCTCATACCACTGGAAGGCACTCTCACCCAATTGGGTTATCTACCCAACCTTGCAGATCAGGTACACCCATACATGATGTCTTCCCTGGAGCGGATGGCATCTTCCAGCAGGACAATGCAATAGGTCATATAGCCATAATTGTCTGGGAGTGATACTTCCAAGAACTTCCCTGGCCTCCAAATTCCCCGGACTTGAACCCCATTGAGCACCTGTGGGATCACCTCTATTGCCATGTTCAACGTATGGATCCTCCACAATGCACTCTTCAGCAGCTGTCATATACACTGCAGTCTGCATGGCACCAGATACCCTTGCCAACTTTCCAGAAGCTTACTGATGTACTACCATGCCGTCTAGCTGCTGTCCGTGCTGCACATGGCGGGTTTGCAGGATAGCTGATGGTCATAATAATGTGACAGGACCGTGTATTACCCAATTATTCTGGATTGCTTCCTATTCTATAAACTGGTAGATACTCAATATCATCATAGATACAGTACAAGTCCTGTTACAATCCTACAAGTGCGACACTGCTTTGTGTAATAAACCATTGGATATACTTTGTCATGTTCGGCTCTAGGCACGTTTCGCTTTTTTGCTTTTTTTTTTTAGAGGTGTTTTTTTATATGCTGATCCTTTTCTAAGGGTCCCTTGAGGATTTTTACGCTAGATACAGACATAACTTTTCAATTGTCTCCAACCAACACTTTTTGAGGGGTCTGTAGAACACTTTGAGAGGTCTCCTGATGATAGTAGAGCTAGATCCAGACAAGCAAGAACTTTAGAACTGTCTCCAATCAAGGACTATGAGTGGTCTCCTGAGGGTAGTAATGCTAGATCAATACAGGAGAGAACTTTAGATCCTAACGGTTGATAGCTCTACAACGCTCTCTAATCGAGGACTCTTTGGGCATCTCCTAATGATAGTAGCACTAGATCCCAACAGGAATCTATTTCTATATAGAATAAATCCAAGACGTACTACAAAGAGATCCAAGTTTATATACGACAGTGGATAAGAAGTGTTTTTAGTAGACCTCCTGACTGCGAATTATCAGGACAGGCTCAGACAATGCTATGTAATGTAAGGTGACCTGACTGCTCATTATCAGGACAGGCTCAGACAGTGCTATCTAATGTAAGGTGACCTCCTAACTGCACATTATCAGGACAGGCTCAGACACTTCTATCTAATGTAAGGTGACCTCCTTACTGCTCATTATCAGGACAGGCTCAGACAGTGCAATCTAATGTAAGGTTACCTCCTTACTGCACATTATCCTGACAGGCTCAGACAGTGCTATCTAATGAAAGGTGACCTCCTGACTGCACAATATCAGGACAGGCTCAGACAGTGCTATATAATGTAAGGTGACCTCCTTACTGCACATTATCCTGACAGGCTCAGACAGTGTCATCTAATGTAAGGTGATTTGACTACACAATATCAGGACAGGCTCAGACAGTGCTATCTAATGTAAGGTGACCTCCTGACTGCACATTATCAGGACAGGCTCAGACAGTGCTATCTAATGTAAGGTGACTCCTTACTGCACATTATCAGGACAGGCTCAGGCAGTGCTATCTAATGTAAGGTGACGTCCGGACTGCACATTATCAGGACAGGCTCAGACAGTGCTATCTAATGTAAGGTGACCTCCTGACTGCACATTATCAGGACAGGTTCAAATAGTGCTGTTTTCTTACCAGTGAGGATTCCACCTAAAGCCTGATGAGGAAAATGTGCCAGGATGAAGACTCTGGATATTGCGATGCCAACCATCAGCAGGGTGTAGAGCAGCAAAGGCGCCAAGCGCTGGACGGGGCTGCAGTGATGAAAACAAGATTACTGGACTTGTTGAGATTCTCAGTCATCCACAAATCAAGATAGATAGATAGGTAGATAGATAGGTAGATAGGTAGATAGCGGGATAGATAGATGGTACACTGGGTCCAAGTGACTGACCTCTGGGACAGGTTGGTCAGGGATTTCATAACAGGCCAAAGGGCAGCACCGGTGATCATGCAGTGTCCTGAGGGGCTTCCTGAGGATACAGACAGGGAGTTAACAATAATGGTCATTGTACTGGCCCCACGCAACGTCTGATGGGACACCATCATGGAGATCTGATAGGTACACGCCTACACTGGGGAAATCGTTAACCCAGTGGTGGGCAACGTGCTCCTATGGGGGCACCCACAGTCCAGGATTTTATTGTCTCTCTGCATGATCCCAGGTGGATAAACCTGAATACAGAGAGATAGACAAATCCTGTACTTTCCAGGTCCCCCTTGGAGGACAAAGATGCCCATCCTATAGCTACTCCTCCATGTCACTAAGCGACTCCCTCCATGACACTCTGATAATCCTCCATGTCACCCTGATAATTCTCTATGCCACCCAGCTACTCCCTCAATCCATCTGAATAATCCTCCATGCCATCCAGCTACTCCTCCATGCCACCCAGATCCTCCCTCATGCCACCCGGCTACTCTTCCACTCACCTGGGCCTGTCTCACATGTCGAGGGGAACTGTCTCAGTGTTATATTCTGGAACTCCCCTGACTGGTATATCCACCAGAATGGACGGTCTCCAAACAGGAACCTGACAAGAAGGAGGAGAGGAAACCCCAAGTCAGACAGTCTCTTTAGCAGTGATGTCTCTCAGTGTTAGTTAATATGGCCTCCTCAGGTCAGACAGTCTCTTTAGCAGTGATGTCTAGCAGTGTTAAATAATATGGCCTCCTCAGGTCAGACAGTCTCTTGAGCAGTGATGTCTCTCAGTGTTAGGTAATATGGCCTCCTCAGGTCAGACAGTCTCTTAAGCAGTGATGTCTTTCAGTATTATACAGTTAATATGACAGTCTCACCATTTGAAGAGAACATTTAGCCACTCTGTAATAAGAGCGATCCACAGGACGGTCACTCCGAGACGGCGATGGAAGCAATAAGACACTGGGAAGTATATAAGGAAGATGGATGAGGGGTCTCCAAGATGTGTCACCCACAACCAGAACTCCTCAGACCCTGGGAGTCTTTCCTGTAGAACTGCAGCGATCGCAACACCTGTCCGGTGAGTGTTGTCCATCTGAGAGAGAGAGGACAAGGGTGAGAAGCAATGAGGTGACAAACAGAGGGGCCCTAAATCTCACCTTATGACCGGGACAGGTTTAATGGGTTAAAGGGTCAGTCCCATGTAGGACAAAGTAACCTAATGATGGGGATGGTTTAATGGGTTAAAGGGTCAGTCCCATGTAGGACAAAGTGACCTAATGACAGGGACATGTTTAATGGTGAGTGCCATGTAGGAGCAAAGTGACCTAATGACCTGGACATAATGGGTTAAAGAGTCAGTCCCATGTAGGACAAAGTGACCTAATGACCTGGACATAATGGGTTAGAGAGTCAGTCCCATTGTCACGGACACATTTTTCTCTGCCTGGGTGTTGGCCCATTGAGCCACTATAAAAGCACAGACTGCTTGGCACCAGCCACTGGATTATCTGCATAAACACCTCCATTGTCTTTGTAAATCTGCTGTGATCCATTGTTTGACAAATAAAGTTAAGGATGTATATTGGAGATTAATCCTATTACTCTCAGGAAGCTACTGTTAGACCGCATGTGGAGTTTATCTCTTGTGTTTGTCTGTCACACCCTCTCATTGTTGTGCTGTGTACACCCCCTCTGTATCTACTCCCTCTGTATTTATCCCCTATAAATATTGCTATAATTTCAAAAATAAATTAGTTCACTTCTGGAGAAATCGTATGTTCTCTTATTTGCTCCTGGTGGCTGAGATACGGATCCTATCTCCACCCTCTAAGTAACCTGTCCTGGTCACTAAGACAGGACAGTTACAGAGACTCCTGGAAGTGCTGATTCCTGATGGAGAGACCCTGACTGATACAGAAGCCAGATATCAGGGTGCTGGTGCCGAGATTTCCAAGAACCCAATAGTCCTTGTGGGTAGATACTCTGTAATCTATAGTAGGTGGCTCTGGGCTTGTATAGTCACAACTGGTTAGCTGTGCTGGGATTTAAGTGCAAGAACCAGCAGCAAGGATGGGATATGGTTATCTAAGCAGTTTTGAAGTCCAGTACTTTCAGCTGCTTGGCGGGGAAGCAGATACCGATCAACGATTTTGCCAAACCTTAAATTCCAAGACCAAGTCCAAGGAAGGCCAGCTCTGGATAGAGGGGGTCATGGACCACATGGAGGTCTGCAAACCGGAAGTGATCAGGGAGAAAAGGAGTCTGATCACCAGTATGCTGGAGCGGCGAAGGCAACGATTGCCACAGACGAGGATAGGTAGACCGCTATTCTAAATCAGCGGATGGTTTCCCTTGGGCTCCAGCCAGGTGAAAAGCTAGCAGAACGGCATGAGGACCTGGTGTGGTTGGAGTTTGACTTGGAACATGAGTATGTGGACCTAATGCATCCAACTCATGCATCACAAGGGCCCTCCTTCTACAGGGTTTGACTGGTTGAAGGGCTTTCCTGATGTGCTGCAGGGTGATCCCAAGAGTGGCCTCGGAACCGCAGAGCGCTGGGAAATCCTATTGGTACAACACCAAAAAGGACATGGAAAAAGACTCAGCGACAGAAGAGGAAAAATTGCTCAAACAGTTGATCCATAAAGAAATGGAGTTGGAAAAAGAGCACGAGGAACTGCTTGAGAGGTGGGCCCAGGTGGGACCTGCTCAAGAACTTGGAGCAACCCCATGCTTCCCCAGCTGAGCTAGCAGAGGATACACTGCAAGAGGAAATGGACTGTTGGCTACACCCCTATAAGGTGGAGGAAGGAAGCCAGAAGGTACTTGGTGATTTGACCGTTACAGAGCATGTGAGATCAGAGGGACTGCTGGGAACTCAACAGGATAGGGAAGCTGGGAGAACAGTCCAGGCCCTGGTAAATGCAAGATCAGGGAGCAGTGTAAAGCAGCACCAGCCACAGGGAGATGGCCAACAACCAGAGAGATTCCAGACGCTAACCAAGGGCGAGGAGCTGGAGACTGAAGAGTTGGAAGGATACTCACTCTAAGGAGCTACCGAACCCAGCTAACCCAGGTGAGCCTCTGCCAGGAAAGAGTCTCCATCCAGAGACATAATCCTGAGTCCTGCTCTGTTTTTTCCCAACCCTGCCTTGACAACTGGCTCTAAGGAGATTGTGACTGTGGGGAAGTGTGTTTTACCCCTGCCTGAGCTGTTCCCTAGTTGGGATAAACCAGAGCGACTTTTGGCCTGTGGCCAAGGGGGTAGCAGGATGCCCCTGGATGATATCCTAGTTTCTGAGACCCGGGAATCATGCCTGCAATTTTGGGTGGGTTATTGAAGGAAATGGAGATGTGCTTGGGCTGTGCTGTGTCCTTGGACCCTGAGAATTTGGATCCCAGATGTTTTGAAGGAAAACGGGGGAGGGTGGCTGAGAATTGGCTGCTAGCCCAGACATCCCCTGGAAGGACTGTGCAACTGGATTATGTTACCAAGACCCTACAGAAATTGGGGTTAGAGACTGTGGACATTTTCTGGGGACTTGGACTTGGGCTGCAGTTCAAGACTATCATCTGTTAAGGCGTCTTAGCCCCAGTACTACTGTCTGGGAAGGGGGAGTAATGCCACAGACCTCTTTTTCTGTGCCTGGGTGTTCGGCCATTGAGCCACCATAAAGGCACAGACTGCTTGGCTCCAGCAATGGATTATCTGCATAAACACCTCCATTGTCTTTGTAAATCTGCTTTGTTCCATTGTTTGCCAGATAAAGTAAATCACGTCTGATATGTGCTAGAGATGGCAGGATGTGTATTGGAGGTTAATCCTGTTAATTTCAGGAAACTACTGTTGGACCTCATGTGGAGTTTATCTCTTATGTTTGTCTGCCACCCCTCTCATTGTTGTGCTGTGTACACCCCCTCTGTATCTACCCCCTATAAATATTGCTGTAATTTCAAAAATAAAAAAATTCACTGATGAGACATACAGAAATTGTATGTTCTCTTATTTGCTCCTGGTGGCTGCGATACTGATCCTATCTCCACCCTGCAAGTAACTTGTCCTGATGACTACCACAGGAAGGTTACTGAGACTCCTGGAAGTGCTGATTAGTGATGGAGAGACTCTGACTGGTACAGAAGTCAGATATCAGGGTGCTGGTGACATCTCCAAGAACCCAACGGTCCTTGTGGGTAGATAACCTGTAGTCTATAGCAGGTGGCTCTGGGGTTGTACAGACCCTACTCTCGGATCATCACAGCCATAATTTCCCAAAGTACACATCTCAAGAATTGTGGGTAAAGACATTCCTCTTAATCCTCAATTCATGATATTACATCTGGAGATTAACTCCATGTTTCCACAAAGTAAATATTTAATATCCCACCTTTTGTTGGTAGCTAATTGGCTCCTAAAAAAATATTCTATCATGGCTTGAAATGGCAAGCTTTATACCCAGAAATAGGGATTTTTATAATGATTGGCCTGTAGAATCCATAAAAAAAGGGACTATCTGTAAACTGGCAATTTGGGATCTGTATACCAGATATGGATATATGTTCTGTCCCTCTCCCCTATCTCCTCTTCTTCCTCTTCTCTCCTTTTCTTTCTCTTCTCTCCTTCCTCTTCTCCTCTTCTCTCCTTTTCTTCCTATTCTCTTCTTCCTCTTCTACCTCTTTTCCTCTTCTCTTCTCTCCTCCCTCTTTTAGACATTTATGATGCTAATGTTTGTCGCGATAAATCACATCTAATAGTTGTGTATCTGTAACTTTGTTGTTAACGCTCAGGAATGTTGCGACTTGCGAATGGTGCTCACAGCAGGGCTTGCGATGAACTCCACAGGCATTCATCGCCAGGCCAGCAGGACTTAGGCTGAAATGAGAGCCTACGACTTTGCTGTACGTACGGCGCTCATCGCGAGGCCAGCATGAGTTTGTGCAAAAAATGGTGGCCTCTCAGGGTCCCTCTAAGGGTCCTCTGTCCCTTCATAGCTCTAATTTGCCTGAGGACGCACCACCGATGGACGATAGAAAGAGATTGAAGGCGCCGACAGCGATGCACGCGATCAGCGACAAAGGACGTAGCAATTTGTTGCTGATCGCGAGGCACGCAACACGAAAAAATATGAATTTAACCGACAAAATTTTCTCAAGTGCGTAACTTAAAAGACTGACAAAAAAAGAAAAATAATGTAAAAAATATATTAAAAACCTCACACACAGCTCAGGGGGACACCCAGGGAGACTGTGAGTGAGGTTACAAGCTAATTTGACCCCATATTGGCATTTTTCGGACATCAAAAATCAGCCAAGCGAGGAAAAAAAATGAGGAAAAACGAAAAACTTAACTCTTTCCAAAAAGGCTCAAGAAGAGGCTGAAGCGCAGACGATCAAAGTGAAGCACGCAACCAACGGCGCTCAGCGCGAGACATGCAACACTTAAACAGGGAAAGAGAGCCGAAAGACACAGGGGAGGGAGAGTGGAAAGAGACAACGAGGTGAGAGAGGGTGGAAAAGACACGCAGAGGAGGGAAAAAAGGAAAAAAACACACAGGGCAGGGAAAGATGGGGAAACATGGAAGGGAGAGGGGGAAACAGACACATGGGTCAGATAGTGGGGAGAGGCTTGCGACGCATAAAAGTGGTGGGTTAATCAAGGCCGGCAATGAGCAGCTCCCGATGAGTGTCAAAGGCGCTCATTGCGAGGCCCACAACTTACAGGGCTGAGAGCCTTGCATTCTGTGGCAAACAGCACTGCCAGCCTTCAAATCATTTTTGAAGGGCAGGCTCATGATGAGCACCTGCGGTGCTCAATGCAAGGCCCGTACAGTAGATGGAGGGAGAGGCTTGCAATGAGCGTCGAAGGCAATCAGCGCGGGGTTTGCAATGAGTGCCGAAGGTACAGCATTCCCAGCCTTAACATTTTATTCCCGTTATTTTTGACGGGCAAGTAGCTAGTGTATATATATATATATATATATATATATTTACACTACATGAATGGCTTATGTATGTAATGGATAAACTAAATAAAAATATTGAGTACAAGAGTCAGTCCCATGTAAGACAGTGACCTAATGACCAGTACATGATGGGTTAAAGGTTCAGTCCCATGCAGGACAAAGTGACCTCATGACCAGGACATGATGTCGCCGTCAATAGGTCACTTTGTCCTACATGGGACTGACCTTTTATCCCATCATGTCCTGGTCATTAGGTCACTTTGTCCTGCATGTGACTGTTCCTTTAACCCCATCATGTCCCGGTCATTAGGTCATTTTGTCCAACATGGGACTGACCATTTACCCCACTCTGTCCTGCTTGGTCATTAGGCCACTTTGTCCTACATGGGACATGATGGGTTAAAGGATAAGTCCCATGCAGGACAAAGTGACCTAGTGACCGGGACAGAGTGGGGTAAATGGTCAGTCCCATGCAGGACAAAGTGACCTAATGACCAGGACATGATGGGATAAAGGGTCAGTGCCATGTAGGACAAAGTGACCTATTGACCAAGACATGATGGGATAAAAGGTCAGTCCCATGTAGGACAAAGTGACCTAATGACCAGGACATAATGAGATAAAGGGTCAGTACCATGTAGGACAGTGACCTTAAGACCAGTACATGATGGGTTACAGGGTCAGTCCCATCTAGGACAAAGTGACTTAATGACCGGGACATGATGGGTTAAAGGATCAGTCCCATGCAGGACAAAGTGACCTAATGACCAGGACATGATTGGATAAAAGGTCAGTCCCATGCAAGGCAAAGTGACCTAATGACCAGGACATAATGAGATAAAGGGTGAGTGCCATGTAGGTCAGTGACCTAATGACCAAGACATGATGGGTTAAACGGTCAGTCCCATGTAGGACAAAGGGGCCTAATAACCAGACCATAGTGGGTTAAAGGGTAAGTCCCATGTAGGACAAAGTAAACTAATGACAGGACATAATGGGTTAAAGGGTCAGTGACCTAATGACCAAGACATGATGGGTTAAATGGTCAGTCCCATGTAGGACAAAGTGGCCTAATAACCGGGACAGAGTGGGGTAAATTGTCAGTCTAATGTAGGACAAACTTACCTAATGACTGGGACATAATTGGGTTACAGGGTCAGTCCGATGTAGGACAAAGTGACTTAATGACAGGACATGATGGGTTAAAGGATCAGTCCCATGTAGGACCAAGTGACCTAATGACCGGGACATAATGGGTTAAAGGAACAGTCCCATTCAGGACAAAGTGACCTCATGACCAGGACATGATGGGTTAAAGGGTCAGTGACCTAATGACCAAGACATGATAGGTTAAAGGGTCAGTGACCTAATGACCTAGACATGATGGGTTAAACGGTCAGTCCCATGTAGGACAAAATGACCTTATGACGGGTCAAGATGGGTTAAAGGATCAGTCTCATGCAGGACAAAGTGACCTAATGACCGGAACATGATGGGTTAAAGGATCAGTCCCATGCATGACAAAGAGACCTCATGACCAGGACATGATGGGTTAAAGGGTCAGTGACCTAATGACAAAGACATGATGGGTTAAAGGGTCAGTGACCTAATGACCAGGACATGATGGGATAAAGGGTCAGTCCCATGTAGGACAAAGTGATCTATTGACGGGGACATAATGGGATACAGGCTCAGTCCCATGCAAGGCAAAGTGACCGAATAACCGGGACATGATGGGTTAAAGGGTCAGTGACCTAATGACCAAGACATGATGGGTTAAAAGGTCAGTCCCATGTAGGTCAAAGTGGCCTAATACCCAGGGAATAGTGGGTTAAAGGGTAAATCCCATGTAGGACAAAGTAAACTAATGATCGGGACATGATGGCTTAAAGGATAAGTCCCATGTAGGACAAAATGACCTAATGATGGGACAAGATGGGGTAAAGGATCAGTCCTATGCAGGACAAAGTGACCTAATGACCAGGACATGATGGGTTAAACGGTCAGTCCCATGTAGGACTGTAACGGCTACCCCGGTAGTGAGAGGGTACCAGCCGTTGGAGACGTCCTTTTCCCAGGCAAGCTGCTGTGTAAAAGTGAAGTTGGTATAATCCCATCCAAGAGTCTCAGAAGCCCAGACCACCCATATTGGACGACACTTTCTTGGGAGTCAAAGAATACTCTCTTTATTTACCTTTACAGAAATATATATACATCTCTTTGGCCACAGGTAATACACATGCACATATTTGGCCACGCAATACACATAGAGAGAACAATAGGTGGGGTCACACCTCCCTGAGGCTACCTGGCTACTTAGATACAATCAGACATTGATTAGATCATCCTTCCTTTTGTTCTTATGTCTCATAATGAAAACACTTTATACAATAGACTTCCTTATCTTATGAGGAGTCTCTGTAATAGGATTATCTATTAGCCTAGTAGCTGTAATATTCTGAGCCAATATATTCTGCAGAGCATAAACCAACATACATACAGTATAACAGTAGGATCATATTTTAACCATAACCATAAAACAGGGTAAAACAGTGATGGGTTCCGTTACACACCTCCCCAGTGACCATAAGCCGGCATACACGGTCTGATCCCAACGGATCGGCCTGGGGATGTCCGGACAAAAGTATTTGTTGGTCAATTCTCTAGTTTGACAACCCATAAGCATTACTGCAATTCACATTTCCTCACATTTCAAAAACAAAACAAACGCACACTTCATACAGCATTCACAGCAATAAACATTTCAAGGAGAGGGAAAATACATTTTACAAACTGGTTTCAGACAATTAAATAATGAGGCAGGAAAAGCATCAACCTTCCAAATGAACTGTAGTCCTTTAGCAAAACCGTCCCAAGTTGCAGAGTACATTCCTCCCCCAGCTCGAGGTTGGGTCCCTATTGTACAGGGCCCACTGTTCTTCCCCTGTACACCCACCCAAAAAAATCCAGGATCTCATCCCAACAGTCCAGGATCCCAGTGTCCAAAAGGTGGGCCACAATCTCTGTCCCATAGAAACCCCTTTCCATATAAAACGTTCCCGCTCATCCCCTCTATCGTCGGCTAATGCTCGGTACTTTTAGAGGGTGGGGTCCTGTCTAGTTTCCCTCCCAAGCTCTTCGGGGTTGTCCCACGCTATGGGTCTCTCTGTGGCATTAGTGCTAAGTGTCTGCTTGTGGCTTACCTGGGTCTCCCGACCTGTTGTAGGATCGTCCTCGGTATGGGTCTGTGAGCGGGTGGTCACGGGACAAGCAGCAGCAGTCGTGGGTAAAAAGGCTGAGGCTAGAGGGCCAATATCGTTGCCCAGCACAACCTCAGCAGGTAAATTGTCCATGATGCCTACTGTGGTCTTTCCCGACCCGACTCCCAAATCCAAGTGTACCTGGGCGGTGGGTAAGTGAAAAACAGCCCCCCCTGCGACACGAACAGCAACGGTACGATTAGATACATGTTCTGGTTTCACGAGATGTTTCTGCACCAAAGTGATGGTAGCGCCAGTGTCTCTTAAGCCTTGTGCTATCTGTCCATTTACACGCACCTCTTGGCGGTGATGCTGGAGGTTATCCGGGGAGGCAGCCTGTACAGGGTTGGCCTCATACAAGATTCCCAAACACTCCTCAGGGCTCCCTTTGATTTTCAGGCAGTGAGCAGCAGAGGGACGTGATGGCGCGGTCTCTGTGTGGGGTGTTGTGCGCCTCCATTTGTTATTGGCTGATCTCAAAGGGCAATAATGGGCAATATGCCCTGTGTTGCTGCAGTGATGACATGTCACTTTGTAAGATTCCCAGGGCTGGTTGTAAGACCCCTGAGGGCGTGGAGGTCCTGGGGGTACTGGAGCCCGAAATTCTGTGCGTGCAGCGTAGGTTGGGGTGCGTGCCTCTGTTCTAGGTGCTGGTCGTGTGGTACCTTGGCTCACCTTCCTTGTTTCTGCGTATTCATCTGCTAGTCGCGCTGCCTCAGTTAAGTTGACAGGGCGGCGATCTCTCACCCAGTCCTGTATATCCGCAGCCAGATCTTGAAAGAAATGTTCCATCAAGAACAACTGTAACACTTCTTCTCCGGTGTCGGCATTGCACCCTCGCACCCAATGTGATGCCACCCTTTGTATTGTGTTTGCCCATTCCATGTGGGAGTCCACAGCCTTCTTCTTGGACTCCCGGAAGCGACGGCGGTATGCTTCTGGGGTTACGGCATATCGGGTTAGCAGCGCCTTTTTAACTTGCTGATATTGTAAAATATCCTCTGGAGCAAGAGCCCGAAAGGCTTCATTGGCTTTGCCCGACAATTTCCCAGACAAAATAGTGACCCATTGATCTGGTGGTACCTGGTGTAGTGAGCACTGTCTCTCAAAGTCCGCCAAATATCCATCTATTTCCACCTCACTTTCTACAAAAGCTTTAAATGCAGTGAACAGTATTTTCTTTACTGTAGCAGTGGGTGGGGGGGGGGTAGGAACTGCCTGTGTAATGGGCTGTCTAGCTCTTACCAGTTCCGTTTCTTGTCTCCTCTTAGTTTCTATCTCCTCCCTTGTTTCCCGGAGCAGTTGATTTATTAGTTCCACGGACGTTTCTGGATACAAGGATAATCTCCGCCGTACAATACCAGTTATTTCATCGTCCTCGCTGACAGATGTAAGGGGCTCCGTTACTTCCATGGATCTATCCATTTCGTCCATCTCCAGCAGGTCAGTTATCAGCTCCCTCCGTGGCCTGTTATTGGCACTCCTACCACGACTCTCCAATAAATCTTTTAGTGTGGGTCTTTTCAGCTTGGCGTACTGAGACTCCATTCAGCACTTGCTCTCTGGATAAAAGGACCATCCCACCACTGCCACCAATGTAACGGCTACCCCGGTAGTGAGAGGGTACCAGCCGTTGGAGACGTCCTTTTCCCTGGCATGCTGCTGTGTAAAAGTGAAGTTGGTATAATCCCATCCAAGAGTCTCAGAAGCCCAGACCACCCATATTGGACGACACTTTCTTGGGAGTCAAAGAATACTCTTTTTATTTACCTTTACAGAAATATATATACATCTTTTTGGCCACAGGTAATACACATGCCCATATTTGGCCACACAATACACAGAGAGAGAACAATAGGTGGGGTCACACCTCCCTGAGGCTACCTGGCTACTTTGATACAATCAGACATTGATTAGATCATTCTTCCCTTTGTTCTTATGTCTCATAATGAAAACACTTTATACAATAGACTTCCTTATCTTATGAGGAGTCTCTGTAATAGGATTATCTATTAGCCTAGTAGCTGTAATATTCTGAGCCAATATATTCTGCAGAGCATAAACCAACATACATACAGTATAACAGTAGGATCATATTTTAACCATAATAATTAAATAACCATAAAACAGGGTAAAACAGTGAAGGGTTCCGTTACAAGGACAAAGTGGCCTAATAACCAGGACATAGTGGGTTAAAGGGTAAGTCCCATGTAGGACAAAGTAAACTAATGACCGGGAAAGATTGGGGTAAATGGTCAGTCTAATGTAGGACAAAGTGACCTAATGACTGGGACATGATGGGTTAAAGGGTCAGTTACCTAATGACCAATACATGATGGGTTAAAGGGTCAGTGACCTAATGACCAAGACATGATGGGTTAAAGAATCAGTCCTATGCAGGACAAAGTGACCTAATGACTGGGACATAATGGATAAAGGGTCAGTCCCATGTAGGACAAAGTGACCTAATGGCAGGGATATAATGGGATAAAGGGTCAGTCCCATGTAGGACAAAGTGACCTAATAACTGGGACATAAGGGATAAAGGGTCAGTACCATGTAGGACAAAGTGACCTAATGACCAGGACATAATGGATAAAGGGACAGTCACATGCAGGACAAAGTGACCTAATGTCCGGGACATAATGGATAAAGGGTCAGCCCCATGTAGGACAAAGTGACCTAATGACCGGGACATAAGGGATAAAGGGTCAGTACCATATAGGACAAAGTGACCTCATGACCGAGACATAATGGATAAAGGGTCAGTACCATGTAGGACAAAGTGACCTAATGACCAGTACATAATGGATAAAGGGTCAGTCTTATGCAGGACAAAGTGACCTAATGACAAGGACATAATGGATAGAGGGTCAGTCCCATATAGGAGCAAAGTGACCTAATGACCAGGACATAATGGGATAAAGGGTCAGTACCATGTTGGACAAAGTGACCTAATGACCAGGACATAATGGATAAAGGGACAGTCACATGTAGGACAAAGTGACCTAATGACCAGTACATAATGGATAAAGGGTCAGTCTTATGCAGGACAAAGTGACCTAATGACAAGGACATAATGGATAGAGGGTCAGTCCCATATAGGAGCAAAGTGACCTAATGACCAGGACATAATGGGATAAAGGGTCAGTACCATGTTGGACAAAGTGACCTAATGACCGGGACATAAGGGATAAAGGGTCAGTACCATATAGGACAAAGTGACCTCATGACCGAGACATAATGGATAAAGGGTCAGTACCATGTAGGACAAAGTGACCTAATGACCAGTACATAATGGATAAAGGGTCAGTCTTATGCAGGACAAAGTGACCTAATGACAAGGACATAATGGATAGAGGGTCAGTCCCATATAGGAGCAAAGGGACAGTCACATGCAGGACAAAGTGAACTAATGTCCGGGACATAATGGGATAAAGGGTCAGTCCTATGCAGGACAAAGTGATCTAATGACCGTGACATAATGGATAAAGGGTCAGTACCATGTAGGACAAAGTGACCTAATGACCGGGAGATAATGGATAAAGGGTCAGACCCATGCAGGACAAAGTGACCTAATGACAAGGACATAATGGATAAAGGGTCAATCCCATGTAGGACAAAGTGACCTAATGACCAGGAGATAATGGGATAAAGGGTCAGTACCATGTAGGACAAAGTGACCTAATGACCGGGACATAATGGGATTGTAACGGAGCTGGACCACGTATCCAATATCTCCGCTGGTATATGGTAAAATACCCAAGAAGCACTACAGTCTCACCATTCCCGACCTCCCATATTGGACGACACACAATTTGGGAGTCAAATGAATACTGACTTTATTTACCTTTACAAAAATATATATACATCTCTTTGACCACAGGTAATACACATGCCCATATTTGGCCGCACAATACACATAAAGAGAACAATAGGTGGGTCACACCTCCCTGGCAACTTTGATACAATCAGACATTGATTCAATTACACTTCTTTGTTCTTATCTGAGAATGAAAACACTGTATACAATAGACTTCCTTTATCTTATGCGGAGTCGCTGTAACAGGATTATCTCCCATGCCAAGTAGCTGCAAATGTCTGGGACAATATTCTGCAGAGCATCAACCAACATACATATAGTAGGATCATATTTTAACCATAATAATCATAAAACAGGGTAAAACAGTGATGGGTTCCGCTACACACCTCCCCCGTGACCATAAGCCGGCATACAGGGTCTGATCCCAACGGATCGGCCTGGGGATGTCCGGACAAAAGTATTTGTTGGTCAATTCTCTAGTTTGACAACCCATCAGCATTACTGCAATTCACATTTACTCACATTTCCCATATCCCCAGATAGCTGGGATCTGAGCGCACAAAACTACCGAATAGCGCTCAGATCCTCTTCACACAGTTCAATTGCCAGGTAGCTAAAGTCTTTCCCATAGTCTTTCATTATATGAATGGGCTTCATGGCACAGTTATCTGGGGTATCATGGTTCACACAGGGCAAGTACCGAATGACCCCCCTGTATGTAAAGGGCCAGAATGAGTGACATACACTCTGGTATGGCCGAACACTGGTTCCAAAGGGCAATATGTACCAGGGCCATAGTCGCAGGGCAGGAGGCTGGCAAACAGTCCTCTCCAAGCCAAAGTGGCGAAGGGCACTTCGTCACACATCCCCCCTTTGGGGGGAAGTCTAAACAGGCACCTGGATATTTCGCTGGGGTGATGGTGCAACACGCTGAGGGGACTTGAGGGTCAGAGGCTAGCGGCACTCTGCCCTGATGCCAGCTCTTCTGCTGGTATAACCTGCAGGACCTCCTGCTCTGTACAAGGGACAAAGGGAGGGCAGAGGCCGACTGCACTCTGCCCCACTGTCAGCTCTTCTGCTGGGGTACCTGGGACATATTCCGGCTCAGTAGCCAGGGAAATGTGGGGGTCAGTGGGGGTTAACATTTCCTCTGTTAACCCTGGGGCCACATTAGAAGTTTGCTGGGGAGGGGAATTTGTACTTACCCCCTCCTCCGGTTGTCCCAGTGAGGGTAGCTGGGGATCTGGACAGGCTGCGGGCGCAGAGACCACGGTCCCATCTGCGCCGTCTGGGAGATTGGTGTCTCCCCTGGTTAGGGTAAACTGTCGCTGGGGGGGAAGGACGACACCTTCTGCTCCCTGGGGTACACACTGCCGCTGGGGGGGAAGGACGACACCTTCTGCCCCCTGGGGTTCACACTGCCGCTGAGGGGGAAGGACGACACCTTCTGCCCCCTGGGGTTCACACTGCCGCTGGGGAGGAAGGACGGCCCCTTCTGCTCCCTGGGGTACCCACTGCCGCTGTGGAGGAAGGTCGACACCTTCTGCTCCCTGGGGTACACACTGCCGCTGGGGGGGAAGGACGACACCTTCTGCCCCCTGGGGTTCACACTGCCGCTGAGGGGGAAGGACGACACCTTCTGCCCCCTGGGGTTCACACTGCCGCTGGGGGGAAAGGACGACACCTTCTGCCCCCTGGGGTTCACACTGCCGCTGGGGAGGAAGGACGGCCCCTTCTGCTCCCTGGGGTACACACTGCCGCTGGGGAGGAAGGACGACACCTTCGGCTCCCTGGGGAACACACTGCCGCTGGGGAGGAAGGACGACACCTTCGGCTCCCTGGGGTACACACTGCCGCTGGGGGGGAAGGACGACACCTTCGGCCCCCTGGGGTACACACTGCTGCTGGGGAGGAAGGACGACACCTTTAGCTCCCTGGGGTACACACTGTCGCTGGGGAGGAAGGACGACACCTTCAGCTCCCTGGGGAACACACTGTCGCTGGGGAGGAAGGACGACACCTTCAGCTCCCTGGGGTACACACTGTCGCTGGGGAGGAAGGACGACACCTTTGGCCCCCTGGGGTACACACTGCCGCTGGGGAGGAAGGACGGCACCTTCTGCTCCCTGGGGTACACACTGTCGTTGGGGAGGAAGGACGACACCTTCAGCTCCCTGGGGTACACACTGTCGCTGGGGAGGAAGGACGACACCTTTGGCCCCCTGGGGTACACACTGCCGCTGGGGAGGAAGGACGGCACCTTCTGCTCCCTGGGGTACACACTGTCGCTGGGGAGGAAGGACGACACCTTCGGCTCCCTGGGGTACACACTGCCGCTGGGGAGGAAGGACGACACCTTCTGCCCCCTGGGGTACACACTGCCGCTGGGGAGGAAGGACGACACCTTCAGCTCCCTGGGGTACACACTGCCGTTGGGGGGGGGAAGGACGACACCTTCGGCCCCCTGGGGTACACACTGCCGCTAGGGGGGGAATTAGTTGGAGTATTCCACGTGGAGCGGTTTCTGTTTCTGAGACAGTCTCTCTGCATGTGACCCTGCTGGTTACACGTGTGGCACCTGATGTACCATGGAGGGGTTTGGTAGTTCCCACCACCCGGACGCAGTGCTGGGGGGGGGGTTAATGGTGGGAGGTGGGTTAGCAGCTCCCAAGATGGACCGCTCCCGTGCCCACTGCTTTTCCATTATGGATTTGTGGACATCTGTCATTAATCATTCCAAGGTTTTCATGGGAAGCGTACCTGCGAAAAAGGCCAGTCTGCTTTGGAGTTCTCTTTGAAACTCAGTCTGTGGGGTAATAAGAGGTACTGTAACCATGAGTTCCTTTCTGTCTGCACCCCTGTAGTCCACGGCCGCCTCCTCCTCCTCATGATGGAACGCTGTCCGAAAACTAGCCGGTTCCATCCTGCTGTAGCCAGGGGCGCTGTACGGATACTAGCGTTGCCCTCAATTTGTACTCCACGGAATGGTGTCTCCTGTAGCTGTCCTTCTGACCATGGGAACAATTCCGCCACTTGCCACCAAATGTAACGGAGCTGGACCACGTATCCAATATCTCCGGTGGTATATGGTAAAATACCCAAGAAGCACTACAGTCTCACCATTCCCGACCTCCCATATTGGATGACACACGATTTGGGAGTCAAATGAATACTGACTTTATTTACCTTTACAGAAATATATATACATCTCTTTGGCCACAGGTAATACACATGCCCATATTTGGCCGCACAATACACATAAAGAGAACAATAGGTGGGTCACACCTCCCTGAGGCTCCCTGGCAACTTTGATACAATCAGACATTGATTCAATTACACTTCTTTGTTCTTATCTGAGAATGAAAACACTGTATACAATAGACTTCCTTTATCTTATGCGGAGTCGCTGTAACAGGATTATCTCCCATGCCAAGTAGCTGCAAATGTCTGGGACAATATTCTGCAGAGCATCAACCAACATACATATAGTAGGATCATATTTTAACCATAATAATCATAAAACAGGGTAAAACAGTGATGGGTTCCGCTACACACCTACGTGGTCCAGCTCCGTTACAGGGATAAAGGGTGCGTACCATGCAGGACAAAGTGACCTAATGACCGGGACATAATGGATAAAGGGTCAGTACCATGTAGGACAAAGTGACCTCATGACGGAGACATAATGGATAAAGGGTCAGTACCATATAGGACAAAGTGACCTCATGACCGGGACATAATGGATAAAGGGTCAGTACCATGTAGGACAAAGTGACCTAATGACCAGGAGATAATGGATAAAGGGTCAGTACCATGTAGGACAAAGTGACCTAATGACCGGGACTTAAGGTATAAAGGGTCAGTCCCATGCAGGACAAAGTGCCCTAATGACAAGGACATAATGGATAAAGGGTCAGTCCCATGTAGGACAAAGTGACCTAATGACAGGACATAATGGGATAAAGGGTCAGTACCATATAGGAGAAAGTGACCTAATGACCGGGACATAATGGATAAAGGGTCAGTCCCATATAGGAGCAAAGTGACCTAATGACAAAGACATAATGGATAAAGGGTCAGTACCATGTAGGACAAAGTGACCTAATGACAAAGACATAATGGATAAAGGGTCAGTCCCATGTAGGACAAAGTGACCTAATGACACTGACATAATGGATAAAGGGTCAGTCCCATGTAGGACAAAGTGACCTAATGACCGGGACATAATGGGATAAAGGGTCAGTCTCATGTAGGAGCAAAGTGGCCTAATGACCGGGACATAATGTGATAAACGGTCAGTCCCATATAGGAGCAAAGTGACCTAATGACCAGGAGATAATGGATAAAGGGTCAGTCCCATGTAGGACAAAGTGACCTAATGACCGGGATATAGTGAGATAAAGTGTAAGTACCATGTAGGACAAAGTGACCTTATGACCGGGACATAATGGATAAAGGGTCAGTCCCATGCAGGACAAAGTGACCTAATGACCAGGACATAATGGATAAAGGGTCAGTACCATGTAGGACAAAGTGACCTCATGACCGGGACATAATGGATAAAGAGTCGGTACCATGTAGGACAAAGTGACCTAATGACCAGTACATAATGGATAAAGGGTCAGTCCCATGTAGGACAATGTGACCTAATGACCAGGACATAATGGATAAAGGGACAGTCACATGCAGGACAAAGTGACCTAATGACCGGGACATAAGTGATAAAGGGTCAGTACCATGTAGGACAAAGTGACCTAATGACCGGGACTTAAAGGATAAAGTGTCAGTCCCATGCAGGACAAAGTGACCTAATGACAAGGACATAATGGATAAAGGGTCAGTCCCATGTAGGACAAAGTGACCTAATGACCAGGACATAATGGATAGAGGGACAGTTACATGCAGGACAAAGTGACCTAATGACAGGGACATAATGGGATAAAGGGTCAGTCCCATGTAGGACAAAGTGACCTAATGACCAGGAGATAATGGATAAAGGGTCAGTCCCATGTAGGACAAAGTGACCTAATGACACTGACATAATGGATAAAGGGTCAGTCTCATGTAGGACAAAGTGACCTAATGACCGGGACATAATGGGATAAAGGGTCAGTCTCATGTAGGAGCAAAGTGGCCTAATGACCGGGACATAATGTGATAAACGGTCAGTCCCATATAGGAGCAAAGTGACCTAATGACCAGGACATAATGGATAAAGGGACAGTCCCATGTAGGACAATGTGACCTAATGACCAGGACATAATGGATAAAGGGACAGTCACATGCAGGACAAAGTGACCTAATGACCGGGACATAAGTGATAAAGGGTCAGTACCATGTAGGACAAAGTGACCTAATGACCGGGACTTAAAGGATAAAGTGTCAGTCCCATGCAGGACAAAGTGACCTAATGACAAGGACATAATGGATAAAGGGTCAGTCCCATGTAGGACAAAGTGACCTAATGACCAGGAGATAATGGATAAAGGGTCAGTCCCATGTAGGACAAAGTGACCTAATGACCGGGACATAAGGGATAAAGGGTCAGTACCATATAGGACAAAGTGACCTCATGACCGGGACATAATGGATAAAGAGTCAGTACCATGTAGGACAAAGTGACCTAATGACCAGGAGATAATGGATGAAGGGTCAGTCCCATGTAGGACAAAGTGACCTAATGACCAGGAGATAATGCATGAAGGGTCAGTCCCATGTAAAACAAAGTGACCTCATGACCGGGACATAATGGATAAAGGGTCAGTACCATATAGGACAAAGTGACCTCATGACCGGGACATAATGGATAAAGGGTCAGTACCATGTAGGACAAAGTGACCTAATGACCAGGAGATAATGGATAAAGGGTCAGTCCCATGTAGGACAAAGTGACCTAATGACCGGGACATAATGGGATAAAGGGTCAGTACCATGTAGGACAAAGTGACCTAATGACCGGGACATAATGGGATAAAGGGTCAGTACCATGTAGGACAAAGTGACCTAATGACCGGGACATAATGGGATAAAGGGTCAGTCCCATGTAGGACAAAGTGACCTAATGACAGGGACATAATGGGATAAAGGGTCAGTACCATGTAGGACAAAGTGACCTAATGACCGGGACATAATGGGATAAAGTGTCAGTCCCATGCAGGACAAAGTGACCTAATGACAAGGACATAATGGATAAAGGGTCAGTCCCATGTAGGACAAAGTGACCTAATGACCAGGACATAATGGATAGAGGGACAGTTACATGCAGGACAAAGTGACCTAATGACCGGGACATAATGGGATAAAGGGTCAGTCCCATGTAGGACAAAGTGACCTAATGACCGGGACATAATGGGATAAAGGGTCAGTACCATGTAAGACAAAGTGACCTAATGACCGGGACATAATGGGATAAAGGGTCAGTACCATGTAGGACAAAGTGACCTAATGACAGGGACATAATGGAATAAAGGGTCAGTACCATGCAGGACAAAGTGCCCTAATGACAGGGACATAATGGAATAAAGGGTCAGTACCATGCAGGACAAAGTGACCTAATGACCAGGACATAATGGATGAAGGGTCAGTACCATGCAGGACAAAGTGACCTAATGACCAGGACATAATGGATAAAGGGTCAGTACCATGTAAGACAAAGTGACCTAATGACCGGGACATAATGGGATAAAGGGTCAGTACCATATAGGACAAAGTGACCTAATGACCGGGACATAATGGGATAAAGGGTCAGTCCCATGTAGGACAAAGTGACCTAATGACCGGGACATAATGGGATAAAGGGTCAGTACCATGTAAGACAAAGTGACCTAATGACCGGGACATAATGGGATAAAGGGTCAGTACCATGTAGGACAAAGTGACCTAATGACAGGGACATAATGGAATAAAGGGTCAGTACCATGCAGGACAAAGTGCCCTAATGACAGGGACATAATGGGATAAAGGGTCAGTACCATGCAGGACAAAGTGCCCTAATGACAGGGACATAATGGAATAAAGGGTCAGTACCATGCAGGACAAAGTGACCTAATGACCAGGACATAATGGATGAAGGGTCAGTACCATGCAGGACAAAGTGACCTAATGACCAGGACATAATGGATAAAGGGTCAGTACCATGTAAGACAAAGTGACCAAATGACCGGGACATAATGGATAAAGGGTCAGTCCCATGTAGGACAAAGTGACCTAATGACCGGGACATAATGGGATAAAGGGTCAGTACCATATAGGACAAAGTGACCTAATGACCGGGACATAATGGGATAAAGGGTCAGTCCCATGTAGGACAAAGTGACCTAATGACCGGGACATAATGGGATAAAGGGTCAGTACCATGTAAGACAAAGTGACCTAATGACCGGGACATAATGGGATAAAGGGTCAGTACCATGTAGGACAAAGTGACCTAATGACAGGGACATAATGGAATAAAGGGTCAGTACCATGCAGGACAAAGTGCCCTAATGACAGGGACATAATGGAATAAAGGGTCAGTACCATGCAGGACAAAGTGACCTAATGACCAGGACATAATGGATGAAGGGTCAGTACCATGCAGGACAAAGTGACCTAATGACCAGGACATAATGGATAGAGGGTCAGTCCCATGTAAGACAAAGTGACCTAATGACCGGGACATAATGGATAAAGGGTCAATACCATGTAGGACAAAGTGACCTAATGACCAGGACATAATGGATAGGGGTCAGTCCCTTTATATACGTCATGTCACCTCACATTTTAGTGCCGTAGATAACATCACATGAGCGGGTGCCCTCCGCAGGGCCCCGGGCACTCTCTGGTACGGCCCACTCCCCTCACTCCCTGATATCATCTATCTGTATGGAATATAACTGTACTAGATCCCCAGTCACGTGACAGCCGCAACCCCGCCCCTCACCTTCCGTTCGGTGACTCCTCACCAGTTTGAATCAGCCGGCCGGTGCAACGTCACCGGACACGCCCCCTTTGTCACGTGTCCGACACGCCTTTTTCCTGGAACAGTTACCTCGCGAGATCTCTATTACTGGGCGTGGCTTGGAGTTATTTTCTGCGTGTGCTGCTCACATTTGTGTTAGGGAGGCTCATCAGAGCATTGCGCACCCTGCAGAGCATCTCACAGGGAGCCAGAGGATCAACAACACTACTTGTCCCCTATTGTCCTCAGTGTCATAACCAGGACTGGGCATGCTCAGATATTACACTGAGTGTCAGGGTTTATCAGTAATTGCTGGTAATGGTCTCTCATTAGCAAGTGATATGAGGCGACCTACTTAAAGGGCCGGTGTAAGTGTATGCTAGATCATTTTGTAGTGCAAACCACAGCAAATCTAAGCTTTAGCCAGAAAATGTCATTTACAGACACAGACAACCTTGTTGTTGCCTGCCCAGCTCTCTCATTGCCCTGAGCACTACTGAAAAGAATACATTTGTCAACTGAGATTAGACTGGATGGATAACCTTGAGCATGATCAGTTCAGAGATGCAGAGGATTATGGGATTGTATCCTTATATATTACGATACTTACGCCAACAACGCTAGGCACGCGTGACTTTGCGCATAACACGCAAACCTACAGCAGACACACAGAGGAGAAACACACAGGGAAGGGACAGGGAGAGATGGTGGAAAGAGACACGTGGCCTTCCCAAGCACAAAGCTGCCAGGTTAATGAGGCTTGCAATGACTGGCCCGTACAGTAGACGGGAGGAAAGGCTCGCAATGAGCATCGAAGGCGCTCATCGCGGGGTTCACAATGAGCACTGCAAGCGAGAGAGACTTGCAATGAGCACAGGCGAGAGGAAAGGCTCGCAATCAGCGCCAAAGGTGCTCAAAGAAGCAAAAGCCTCACATTGTGTGGCAAACAGCATTGCTGGCCTTATCATTTATTCCTCATTTTTGACGGGCAATTTTCTCCAAGGGCGCCTTCTGCCTTAATTTGGCGTCCGTCGCTAAGTCCAGGGGCCTCGCGATGAGTCCCGCGTGTCTCGGGCTGAGCGCCAGCTAAGTCCCGCATGTCCACCCCTGCAATGAGTGCCTTTGGCGCTCATTGCAGCCTAAGTCCTGCGTGCCTCAACTGCTCGCCTCGCTTCGCGAGGCTTGTGGTCAATGGCTCGCCTTGCTTCGCGAGGCTCGCAAAGCGTCACGACAACTCTCAGTACGACAACTAAATAGTTGATACAGTATTATATTACACTAGCGACTTGCCCATCAAAAATTACTGCCTGATGGAGTTTTATAAAAAAAAAATTAAAACGTTTTTCTCCACCCCCTCTCCCTCCCGTGGGCCTCCCTTTCCCCTCTCCCTCTCTTGTGCCTCCTTTCCCCCTCTCCCTCCCTAGTGTCTCTTGACCCCTCTCTCCCTCCCCAGTCTCTCTTTGTCCCCTCTCTCCATGCCCAGACTCTCTTTGGCCCCTCTCTCCCTCCCCAGTCTCTCGTTGCCCCTTTTTCCCTCCCCAGTTTCGCTTTGCCCCTCTCTCTCTCCCTAGCCTCTCTTTGCCCTCTCTCTTCCTCCCCAGTCTCTCTTTGCCCCCTCTCTCCCTCCCCTGCCTCTTTGCCCCCTCCCTCCCCATTCTCTCTTTGCCCCCTCTCTCCCTCCCCTGTCTCTTCCCCCTCCCTCTCCTGTCTCTTTTTACCCCCCTCCCTCCCCTGTCTCTCTTTGCCCCATCTCTCCCTCCCCAGTCTCTCTTTGCCCCATCTTTCCATGCCCTGTCTGTCTTTGCCCCTCTCTCCCACCCCAGTCTCTCTTTGCCCCCTCTCCCCCCCGTCTCTTTGCCCCTCCCTCTCTCCCTCCCTAGTCTCTATTTGCGCCCTCCCCAGTCTCTCTTTGTTCCCTCTCTCCCTACCCAGTCTCTCTTTGCCCCCTTTCTCCCTCCCCAGTCTCTCTTTGCCCCCTCTCTCCTCCCTAGTCTCTCTTTGCCCCCTCTCTCCCTCCCATCTCTCTTTCCCTCCTCTCTCCCTCCCCCATACTCACTTCTCTGTTACTCTCTGCAGCGTAGGGACATAGCTATGACACCATTCGGGAGTCCCTACGCTGCTGAGAGGATGCTCTGGCAGTGGTGGGACTCCACTTGTCCGCTGAACCAACAATGAATGAGCAGGTACAGTGCAAAGGGGGGACATGGGGGCATGTGTGGGGCAGGTAAGGGGAACAGTGAAGGAGGTATGGCGGAGTCTATGGGGCCTACAGAAGGGGAGAAGCTCGCAAGAAGCCCCTCCGGTGCTCTTTGCGAGCATCTTCCCCCTCTGTGGGCCTCGTTGTGGTAAATGCGAGTTGTGCGCATGCGCAACCCGTACATTTTTACTCGCAATTACCACAACTATTATATCTGATTGCATTATTATTATTATCTTTTATTTATAAGGCGCCGACATATTCTGTAGCGATGTACATAAGATACATTCAAGACAAAGATAAAAACAAATTAACACATAGCAAAGCAAGGAGGGCCCTGTCTTTGAGCCTCGAATCCAGTGTCCATGGTGCATTCCCCAAAGCACCCTGCAGGATTGAAACTCGCAGACTTACAACCTAAAGGTATTGTGAGTGGTAAAGGAGGGAGAGACAGAGGTGATAAGTGTGTTATGGTGGAAGGTGATACGCTTCTTTAAAAAAATTGTTTTTTAGAGAGGTTTTGAGGCAAGCGGATAATCTGGTGGAGCGAGGCAAGGAGTTCCAGAGAATAGGGGAAGCACGAGAAAAGTCCTGTAGGCGAGAGTGAGAGGAGGTGACAAGAGTTGCGGAAAGAAGGTCATTAGCAGAACGCAGAGGGCGGGTGGGGGAGTAATTTAAGATGAGACCAGAGATGTATGGGGGAGCGTTGTTGTTGAGGGCTTTGTAAGTTAGGGTCATAATTTAAATTTTGTTCTGGAGGCTAAGGGAGGCCAGCGGAGTGATTGACAGAGAGGAGCTGCAGACACTGAGCGTTGTGTACGGAAGATGAGTCTAGCGGAGGCATTTATAATGGATTGAAGTGGAGACAGTCGGGTGGTGGGGAGGCCAGCAAGAAGCGAGTTGCAGTAGTCTAGTTGAGAGATGATGAGAGAGTGTATTAGGATTTTAGTTGTGTCTTGTGTAAGATAGCGACAAGTTCTGGAGATGTTTTTTAGATGGAGAAGACAAGATTTAGTTAGTGATTGTATCTGAGGGAGGAAGGACAGAGCGGGGTCCAGTAGAACTCCAAGACAACGGGCCTTGGTTGTGGGAGTGATGATGGCGTTGACAGTGAGAGAGATGTGAAGAATTGAAGCTGTAGGAGAGGATGGGAAGATTAGGAGTTCAGTCTTAGACATGTTGAGTTTGAGATGGTGGGTGGACATCCAAAAGGATATACTAGAGAGGCAGTTGGAGACGTGTGTTAGAAGAGAGGGGGATAGATCTGGTGCGGAGAGGTAGATCTGCATAGAGATGATACTGAAGTCCAAACAAGTTTATTAGGGTACTGAGTGAGGATGTGTAGATGGAGAAGAGGACGGGGCCTAGGACTGATCCTTGGGGTACACCAACAGACATGGGGTGGGGAGAAGAAGAGGTGTCTGAGAAGGAGACACTGAATGATTGTTCTTGTAGGTATGAAGAGAACCACGAGAGAGCAGTGTCTCGAATACAGAGGGAAAAGAGGATATGGAGTAGAAGTGGATGGTCGACCGTGTCAAAGGCAGCTGAGAGATCTAGAAGAAGTAGAATAGAAAGGTGACCTTTTAACTTGGCGGAGAGCTGTCTCAGTGGAGTGTTGGAAGGTGTCAAGAAGTGAGTTAGATGAAATAAAGCTGGTAAGGTGGTTATAGACGAGCCGCTCCAGCAGTTTGGAAGCCAGGGGAAGTAGAGATATAGGGCAGTAGTGAGATGCAATGTCAGTGTCAGATGAGGGTTTTTGAGGGTGGGTGTAATTATGGCATGTTTTAGGGATGATGGAAACGTGCCAGTGTATAGGGAAAGGTTGAAAATATGTGTGAGAGCTGGGATTAGTGTGGTAGAGAGGGGAGGGATGAGCTGAGATGGAATAGGATCCTGAGGACAGGTAGTGAGGCGAGTGAGTGATAGCAGGCTGGAGACTTCATCCTCTGTAGCCGGGTCAAAGCCGTTCAAAGTGGCTGTTGGATTGGAGAAGGGAGAAGACTGGGTGTTGTTGGTTAGTTGAGATGGTGGAGCGTGTGATCCACGGTGAGATGAGAGTTCATTGCGGATGTTTTGAATTGTATGAATGAAATGGTTGGCGAAGTCTTCAACTGTGAGAGAGGAAGGGATGGGAGGAGGTGGTGGGCGGAGGAGAGTATTGAAAGTGGCGAACGGATGCTTGGGGTTAGAGGACAGAGTTGGTATTCGTGATGTGAAGTAGTGCTGTTTGGCCAGGTTGAGGGCGGAGGAATAATCGTTCTGGATGTATCGTGTTTGTGTAATGTGCCATGGTTGTGGGTGAGAGCGAGGGCATCTGTGTGTGGTTATGGGGGCAAGGGTGGAAAAGAGAGTAGAGTTGTAGAGTGAGGTGGCAATGTCAGGGCAGTTGAGGTTGGTGATGGGGCTGAGAAGGGGTTGGATATTAGTGGAGAGCTGTGCAGGGTCAAGTGCTCGCAGGTTTCTGTGGGAGATGGTAGCAGGGGATGAAGAAGGGTGGTGAGAGGAAGATGTGGTGAGGTTGAAGGTAAGGAAGTGATGGTCAGATAGAGGGAGTGGGTGGATGACTGGGTTGGAGGTTGTGCTGAGATTGGTGAAGATAAGGTCAAGAGAGTGTCCAGCATGATGAGTAGAAGAATCTGTAAGTTGTGAGAGGCCGAGGGAAGAGGTGAGTGCAAGTAGTTTGGCGGCTGCTGGGGAGGGGGGAGTTTCAACGGCAATGTCAAAATCTCCAAGTATGAGCAAAGGAACATTGGAGGAGAGAAAGCGAGGGAGCCAGGCAGAAAAGTGTTAGGGAGGGGACACTCTTGTGAGTGTTAGGGAGGGGATGAGGTTGTGACTGGAGGAGGGAGAGGAGCTCATGGGAGCAGAGGAGAGGATAGCAAGGGAGGGGGGATGGTTATAGTATTGGGGACATGATATGGAGAGGCTGCAAAGGAAAGTCTGAGAGAGAGGCAGTAGGTTATAAGAAAGAGGAAAGAGTTAGAAAGCTGTGGTGGGTGACTAGCTAAGAGACTATTCATTTGTTTTTAGCAGGTGCAAGTCCTGTGAATATCTATACATTAAGATATTACATAACATTACATTATACTTTATTATATGTTATTACAATATATTACATTATATTTTATTACATTATATTACATGACATTATATTTTATTAAATTGTATTTTATTACATTACATTATATTATATTTCATTATATTATATCTTATTACATTATATATTACATTATATATTACATTATATTTTATTTTATTACATTGTATTATATTATATTTTATAACATTATGTATGTCATTAAATGATATTGTTTATACATTAAATAATATTTTATCAGCGCTCACTGCAAGCCTCTCCCCACTCTCTCCCTCCCATGTCTCTTTGCCCCCTCTCCCTCCCCTGTTTGTTTCCCCCCTCCCTTGTGTCTTTCTCCTCCATCTCCCTCCTCTGTGCTTTTATACCGAGAGTGAGGCGCTGTAGAGCCTCCACCTCTACAAATGTGGCCCCTCGCTTCACCCCTCTCCCTCCCCTGTGTCTCTTTGCCCCCTTCTCTGACACTCTTAACCTTTTTTGTTATCTACAAAGAAGTACAACAATTATAATAAAAAAATAAAAAAATTTAACATTCAACTTGTATTTCAACAACTGTTAAACCATATTAACCTTTTTAATTGTCATGTATGCAGTAATAATATAACAATGCATGAAATGTGTATTAATACGTATTGTGAACCATTAAATAAAGCTTTTTAACATGCAACTTATATTGGAAAAAGTGGTCAATTTTTTTTTTTTAGCAATACTAACATTTTTTATTCTCAGCTATGCATGAGTAACATAACAATAGGTTAACTTTGTATGAATGAGTATTTTAAACCATTACAGAATACTTCTTAACATGCAACTTGTAGTTGAACTCATGGTAATGTACATACTGTAGGTATTGAATCCAGAGGAGGGCAAACAGTAAAAACCCCCATGGAAACTTAGCCAATTGTATCAAAGGTGGAAAAAATGAATTCCTTCCTGACCCCAGTAACTGGCGATCGGATTACTCCCTGAATGAATCCTGTACATAAACCCTTAACAACATCCAATAAAACAACTTTTCAAAACTTGTAAAATACAATGTTAACAATGCAAACATTAACGTAATGTAAAACCAGTGAAACTTGGTCAATTGTTTCAAAGTGGGCAAAAAATGTAATTCCTTCCTGACCCACAAAGCTAATGCATTTGGAGCATTTGAGAAGATGCAAATGAATGCAAATTATTATCTCATCTGCCATGGCATTTGACACACTGCTGCTTCTTCTAGACATCCTTCCCATTCTGTATCATCAGCCATGAATTTTCTGTGTCTCGTAGCTAAATGAAATGTGTCATAAACTGTGTCTTTAACAGTTCTGAACTGTTCAAAAATGTGTGCACCCGGAACACTTAAAAGGAGTAAACGTAAGCAGAAACGTTCAAGGTCTCTTGGACTTACAGTGTAAATTCTACTTATAATTTTATTTCCACTGGTTTTTCTTTTTTGCCATAATAAATTAACAAAAACATAATGATATGGAATGTCAATGCATAACAAATCCCTTGCCTCCAAGTCAGTACAATTTAGTTGAAACCACGCAGTTAGTCTAGTTTGTCGATGCTCACTTTGTGCCAAAGCATTTCTTTCATTTCCAACATTGAAATAAACTAAGTGTCTTTGGGGCAAGTGATTGATAATGCATTTCAAATTTGAGAAGATGTTACATTGCTTCTGGCGCACTTACGTATCGAGCATCTACATGAGATGCAAGTTCATCATGTAATAACTCAGTTTGTTCTGGATTTTCTGCACTTTTGACCACTACAGTAGCTGCCTCATAGCCTTTGTAAATATATTTGTAGACATATTTAATGGATTTTATAGGTGCAAGCTTCCACATTAATGTGTGCATTATACTTCATGAGTAAATGTGGATTGTGTGGCACAACAGATCTGTTATCAACTTTTTTCCCACTAATAATGGCATTTTGGCCTTCTCTTCTTCTATATAATGGATAGCCATCACAATTAGCATAAGTTTTGCCTCTATAATCTTTTCAAAATTCTTTAGTGCATTTTTTATTTTCCATACATGGTGTTTGTGGATTAATATCTCCACATGGTCCATGAATCATGAGATGAGTTACAATCTCATATAGTCTACCATGTATTTCTAGATCTGGTAGTTCAGCAATAATCACTGAATCCATTTTATTACCAGTATCCAATTTATATTTCTCTTGAAGGATTATAAGCGTATGTGCATGTGGAAGGCCTCTTTTTTGAAATTATATGGTATAAACATAAGCCAGACATTTGCCAAATAACTGAGTTCTGGTTATGTCACATATTAATTCAGTTAATTTGATTTTGAAGACTCTTGCCACTAAATCTGGTCTATCGGAAGCAGTTTCTCCAATTAGCAGATTCTGGCCATTGTGGATTACATGTAAATGTAATAAATAAATCTGGTTTTCCAAATTTAGTTACAATAGCCATCGCATCATTGTATCTTTCTCGCATATTGCGAGGAGATCCTTGGAAAGAAGGTAAAATGATGGCTTTGCCAGCTGGCAGCTCTCTGGTTTTAGCCACCTCAGCGACATAATCCATCAGTCCACAATACTGTTCTGCTCGTAGTTTATCTTGTTGATATTTTATGAAATTTAAATTATTTGCCTCAACTTGCAAATATCAATCAATTATTCATTGTTGTGTCAGTTTTCCACCACATAAAATGGGATTAAATCCATCTCGAAAGGCAGTTTGAGCCACTGTAAATTCAAGCTTGGAAATATCATTTCTGACACATACTTTAGAATTTGGGTAACTGTCAAGTGTTAATTTGGGTTGTCATCTGGCTTCCCCATTAGGGAAAAAAATGTCAATGGATCTAAATTAGTACTTAAGATACTTATGTTGATGTAAGGTTGCTCATCATTTCTGGGATATATTGTAATATCCCTTTAAAATGATGGTTCTCCCTTGTCATTTTGAAAGAACATTGCAACCTCATTGGATGTTGGTAAGTTGTAAGGGCATTTATCGGTATGGCGATCTCTTTTAAGAACCATGTTGACTTTTGGGATTGGTAATTGATGTAGTTCTGCATGAATTTTTTGGTATTGTTCTACTTATGACATTTTTTTATAAACTTGAGTGTACGGGTTTTGGGCCATAATTTTATCAAGCTCTCTAAAAACAATGGGTAAGCATTTTTTATTTACTGGAAGCTGCATATGTTGTTCAACAGCTTCCATTGTATCTAGGACATATAGTTGAGCACAATTTCTTTGCTCCCCTTGCTCTGGATATAAATGAGAAGTACCATGGTAAATTTTTCCTTGTACTTTGAAACAGTAAGGGCCATGTTCTGGTACATTAGCAGCTAATGTTGCACCCATAGATACAAAGCAAATGGCACTATTATAGGATCTTATGTTTGTTTTGAAATGTTGTTAATTAGGAAAAGTAGGCTCAGTAATAATGTTTTTTAAATATGTTGGGAATTGTTGTCTTTGTGGAAGTCTTACCTTGCCTTTTTGACAGCAACTAACAAACTCACCATCTCTGGGTCTTTCATTTTGGAAATGATAAGCCCCACAAAACTGACAAACAATATTCATATTACCACAATTATGAACCTCTACTGTTAATGATTTAGGTAAAGGACAATTGTGAGAACATATATCAATATGACACTGTAAATAAATATTATAATTGTTATCTGATTATTCATTAACATTTTCTAAATGCTTTTGTTTTTTAGTAGCCTTCTTTGTCTTGGATGTTAGTTTGTCAGCTCATAGTCTTTTGCTTGCGAATCTCTCCCGTTCTTTTTGTCATCAAATTTTCTTTTTCTCTGGCGTCTGTTGATCTGCCCATGTTTTTTGACGTTGTCTAGTTTGACGTCTTATCTTTTCCTCTTTGTTTTCAGTATGTGCCATATTAATCTGTAAATAAAAGTAGTACATTATTACTTTTTGCTCCTTTGTTTATTTTATTTTTGTTTAAATTAACTTTTTGTTATTTTGTTTTGATTATTTTTTCTCTTATCCTGTTTTGTGTGCACCGCTGTTTGCATTATGGGGTTAGCTTTATGAGGTTGGACTTAGCAGATTAGTTGGGTTACAGTCTATATTGTGTAAGGCGCACAGCAAATATGATAGGTCCTTCTATTTTGTATGTGTTAACAGCATTTCTTGTCATATCCTGTTTTGAGTGTGGCAGTGTTGTCATTATGGGCTTAGTTGTATTTTTTTGCACTACTGTTGTCATGAGGTGTTTAGGGTATGGAGTTGGGCTTAGAGGTTTGCGCACCTAAAACAGTATATGTCCTTCCATTTTGTATATGTTAACAGCATTGTCCTTTTCTGTTTTGTGTGCAGCACTGTTGGCATTCGGGGTTAGGGTACCCCTTTATATTTTTTTGGTATAGTGTTTTGCATGCAGCAATGTTGTCATTATGGGTTGTAGGTTATGGGGTTAGGCTTAGAGTGTTAGGTTGCAGTATGTTTCCACCAAGGCAGATACAAAACAGCAGTACTTCATGTATTTTTTTTTTTGTAACTTGTAATACTGTACCTATTTTCTTCAATATGTTGTGTATAAATTCCTGTAGCGATGATGAGACTCTTCAGGCAGTGTCTGTTGAGAATTACAGAAAGAGATGCAAATGTTAAAATAATATTTAAATCAATTTGTTTTTGTACTAACAGCATAGAAAGCAGGATATATACTTTTGTATATATTCAGAGATATTTAGCTTATGGGGTTAGGCTTAGAGAGTGGTGCATAGAAAACAGAATATATCCTTCCATTTATTATTGTTTTAAGAACATTCGTTGTAGTATCCTGTTTTATGTGCACCATGTTGTCTTTATAGGTTAAGGTTATGGGTTAGGCTTATAGGTTAGGGCACACAGAAGAGACTAGATGCTTCAATTTTATATCTGTTAACAACATTTGTTGTAGTATCCTGTTTTGTGTGCCCCACTGTTGGCATTAGGGGCTTAGGTTATGTTTATTTATTTATTTTTGTGCTATTATCTTTTGTTTGTGGCACGGTTGGAATTAGGGTTATAGGTTATGGGGTTAGGCTTAGAGGGTTAGTCAGGTTGCAGTGCGTTTTCACATTGGCGCACAGGAAACAGGATATTTTTTTTTTTTTACTTTTTATACTGTACCTGTTGTGTTGAATTAGTTGTCTATAAATAACAGAGGGTCCCCTGCTGCCAATCGTCCTGCGACACTCTTCAGGCAGTGTCTGTTGAAAATGACAGACAGAGATGCAAATGTTGAAATAACTTTTCAATAGTTTTTTTTTTTTTTGACTAAGACCATACTATTTATGTTAAGCAAATGTATTTTTGTATTTTTGTACATTACCTGTTGGGTTTAGTTTGTTGTCTGTAAATCTCTGCAGAGTTTACAGTCTGTGTTAAACCGTGCAGTGCTACAAATTATTCAGTGACACTGTTCAGTCTGTTGACAATGACAAAAATATGGAAATGTTGAAATGCACTGTAAATATGAATATTTTTTTGTTAAAAGCATAAATTATGTTTTCAAATATGTCTTAATAAAATCTATTTTCTTGTTTAAATTTCTCCCTTTTTCTTATTTTTAAATTGACAACATTTTACCCCACCTAAGCATTTGTCTGTCTTTGAAATATTACTATACATGAATAATGTCTTCTAATTGCTTCTGTACATTAAAATTGTTGTTTTTGACAATATTTAATACCCAATTTTTTTTTTTTTTTTTTTATTATTAATTTATTAATTAATTCTAAAAATGTATATATCTTTTCAATGTTACTGTACATGAATAATGTTGTTATTGGCAATATTTCAAACCATATATATTTTTTTTAATTATTATTTTATTAATTAATTAGAGCTTGTTTTAGGGATGATGGAAACGTGCCAGTGTATAGGGAAAGGTTGAAAATATGTGTGAGAGCTGGGATTAGTGTGGTAGAGAGGGGAGGGATGAGCTGAGATGGAATAGGATCCTGAGGACAGGTAGTGAGGCGAGTGAGTGATAGCAGGCTGGAGACTTCATCCTCTGTAGCCGGGTCAAAGCCGTTCAAAGTGGCTGTTGGATTGGAGAAGGGAGAAGACTGGGTGTTGTTGGTTAGTTGAGATGGTGGAGCGTGTGATCCACGGTGAGATGAGAGTTCATTGCGGATGTTTTGAATTGTATGAATGAAATGGTTGGCGAAGTCTTCAACTGTGAGAGAGGAAGGGATGGGAGGAGGTGGTGGGCGGAGGAGAGTATTGAAAGTGGCGAACGGATGCTTGGGGTTAGAGGACAGAGTTGGTATTCGTGATGTGAAGTAGTGCTGTTTGGCCAGGTTGAGGGCGGAGGAATAATCGTTCTGGATGTATCGTGTTTGTGTAATGTGCCATGGTTGTGGGTGAGAGCGAGGGCATCTGTGTGTGGTTATGGGGGCAAGGGTGGAAAAGAGAGTAGAGTTGTAGAGTGAGGTGGCAATGTCAGGGCAGTTGAGGTTGGTGATGGGGCTGAGAAGGGGTTGGATATTAGTGGAGAGCTGTGCAGGGTCAAGTGCTCGCAGGTTTCTGTGGGAGATGGTAGCAGGGGATGAAGAAGGGTGGTGAGAGGAAGATGTGGTGAGGTTGAAGGTAAGGAAGTGATGGTCAGATAGAGGGAGTGGGTGGATGACTGGGTTGGAGGTTGTGCTGAGATTGGTGAAGATAAGGTCAAGAGAGTGTCCAGCATGATGAGTAGAAGAATCTGTAAGTTGTGAGAGGCCGAGGGAAGAGGTGAGTGCAAGTAGTTTGGCGGCTGCTGGGGAGGGGGGAGTTTCAACGGCAATGTCAAAATCTCCAAGTATGAGCAAAGGAACATTGGAGGAGAGAAAGTGAGGGAGCCAGGCAGAAAAGTGTTAGGGAGGGGACACTCTTGTGAGTGTTAGGGAGGGGATGAGGTTGTGACTGGAGGAGGGAGAGGAGCTCATGGGAGCAGAGGAGAGGATAGCAAGGGAGGGGGGATGGTTATAGTATTGGGGACATGATATGGAGAGGCTGCAAAGGAAAGTCTGAGAGAGAGGCAGTAGGTTATAAGAAAGAGGAAAGAGTTAGAAAGCTGTGGTGGGTGACTAGCTAAGAGACTATTCATTTGTTTTTAGCAGGTGCAAGTCCTGTGAATATCTATACATTAAGATATTACATAACATTACATTATACTTTATTATATGTTATTACAATATATTACATTATATTTTATTACATTATATTACATGACATTATATTTTATTAAATTGTATTTTATTACATTACATTATATTATATTTCATTATATTATATCTTATTACATTATATATTACATTATATATTACATTATATTTTATTTTATTACATTGTATTATATTATATTTTATAACATTATGTATGTCATTAAATGATATTGTTTATACATTAAATAATATTTTATCAGCGCTCACTGCAAGCCTCTCCCCACTCTCTCCCTCCCATGTCTCTTTGCCCCCTCTCCCTCCCCTGTTTGTTTCCCCCCTCCCTTGTGTCTTTCTCCTCCATCTCCCTCCTCTGTGCTCCTGTTTGCATTTATAGGTGTGAAACCATTTGCGGGCTTGGGAATTTGTTCATTTTTCTCAAGCCCGAGATGTGTTTCCCATTTTACGGGCTTGAAAAAAAGTTATGTCTTTATGGCCTCCATTTTTTTCCTCGCCGTTTTCAGACCTCCCAAAACGCCAATTAAATATGAAATGAGCTTGCAACCTCACTCACAGGCTCCCTGCCTCTCCCCCTGTGCTGTGTGTGAGGTTGTCAGTTATTTTTTTATTTAATTTGCGTCTTTTGGTGGTCTTCCGACAGCTTCCGAGTTACGAGCTTGAAAAAAATAGCGGCAATTAAATGTGTAATTGTTTTGAAGCCTCTCCCCTCCCTCCAGCCAGTCACGTATGTACCTCGCTTTCGGCTCTCATCGGGTGCCCCGCATTGAACGCCTTTGGCCTTCAGTGCTCATTACAGCCCCATCAAGCCAGTTACGTACTGGCCTCACGATGAGCGCCTTAAGCCTTCATCGCTCATTGCAGCCCCATCAAGCCAGTCACATACGGGCCTCGCTATGAGCGCCTTCAGCGTTTGGCGCTCTTTGCTGCCCCATCAAGCCAGTCACGTACAGGCCTCGCGATGGCGCTTATTGCGTGCCCAACAATAAGCGCCTTTGACACTCATTGCAGCCCCCGTCAAACCTGTAACTTTGGGGCCTTCGGTGGTCATTGCGCAAGCCCATAACTTGTAACATTGTGTGACGTCAACTCACAATTACAACAACTATTATAGTAGATATGATATTTTGTTATATTACATTACGTTATATTATATTGCGTTACATTATATTGCGTTACATTATATTACATTTTATAATATTTTATTACATTATATATATCATATTACCTTAAATTATATTGTTTATACATTAAATAATATTTTATTACATTATATTATATTGCATTACATTATATAAAATTTTATTACATTATATATTACATTACATTATATTTTATCACATATAATAGTTGTCAAACTGTGAGACGTTGTCACGCTTTGCGTGGTGCGTACGACTTAGTGAGCCTCGCGAAGCGAGGTCCGCCGTTAACGTGTAGCACTTAGGCGATGAACGCGTTTCGACCGTTAACGTTGTGTTTTTCTTTTTTCAAAGGCCCTATTTTCTCATCCCAAAGGTTTTTTTTTTTAAGTCCTGCTTATGTGGGTTTTTTTATACCGAGAGTGAGGCGCTGTAGAGCCTCCACCTCTACAAATGTGGCCCCTCGCTTCACCCCTCTCCCTCCCCTGTGTCTCTTTGCCCCCTTCTCTGACACTCTTAACCTTTTTTGTTATCTACAAAGAAGTACAACAATTATAATAAAAAAATAAAAAAATTTAACATTAAACTTGTATTTCAACAACTGTTAAACCATATTAACCTTTTTAATTGTCATGTATGCAGTAATAATATAACAATGCATGAAATGTGTATTAATACGTATTGTGAACCATTAAATAAAGCTTTTTAACATGCAACTTATATTGGAAAAAGTGGTCAATTTTTTTTTTTTAGCAATACTAACATTTTTTATTCTCAGCTATGCATGAGTAACATAACAATAGGTTAACTTTGTATGAATGAGTATTTTAAACCATTACAGAATACTTCTTAACATGCAACTTGTAGTTGAACTCATGGTAATGTACATACTGTAGGTATTGAATCCAGAGGAGGGCAAACAGTAAAAACCCCCATGGAAACTTAGCCAATTGTATCAAAGGTGGAAAAAATGAATTCCTTCCTGACCCCAGTAACTGGCGATCGGATTACTCCCTGAATGAATCCTGTACATAAACCCTTAACAACATCCAATAAAACAACTTTTCAAAACTTGTAAAATACAATGTTAACAATGCAAACATTAACGTAATGTAAAACCAGTGAAACTTGGTCAATTGTTTCAAAGTGGGCAAAAAATGTAATTCCTTCCTGACCCACAAAGCTAATGCATTTGGAGCATTTGAGAAGATGCAAATGAATGCAAATTATTATCTCATCTGCCATGGCATTTGACACACTGCTGCTTCTTCTAGACATCCTTCCCATTCTGTATCATCAGCCATGAATTTTCTGTGTCTCGTAGCTAAATGAAATGTGTCATAAACTGTGTCTTTAACAGTTCTGAACTGTTCAAAAATGTGTGCACCCGGAACACTTAAAAGGAGTAAACGTAAGCAGAAACGTTCAAGGTCTCTTGGACTTACAGTGTAAATTCTACTTATAATTTTATTTCCACTGGTTTTTCTTTTTTGCCATAATAAATTAACAAAAACATAATGATATGGAATGTCAATGCATAACAAATCCCTTGCCTCCAAGTCAGTACAATTTAGTTGAAACCACGCAGTTAGTCTAGTTTGTCGATGCTCACTTTGTGCCAAAGCATTTCTTTCATTTCCAACATTGAAATAAACTAAGTGTCTTTGGGGCAAGTGATTGATAATGCATTTCAAATTTGAGAAGATGTTACATTGCTTCTGGCGCACTTACGTATCGAGCATCTACATGAGATGCAAGTTCATCATGTAATAACTCAGTTTGTTCTGGATTTTCTGCACTTTTGACCACTACAGTAGCTGCCTCATAGCCTTTGTAAATATATTTGTAGACATATTTAATGGATTTTATAGGTGCAAGCTTCCACATTAATGTGTGCATTATACTTCATGAGTAAATGTGGATTGTGTGGCACAACAGATCTGTTATCAACTTTTTTCCCACTAATAATGGCATTTTGGCCTTCTCTTCTTCTATATAATGGATAGCCATCACAATTAGCATAAGTTTTGCCTCTATAATCTTTTCAAAATTCTTTAGTGCATTTTTTATTTTCCATACATGGTGTTTGTGGATTAATATCTCCACATGGTCCATGAATCATGAGATGAGTTACAATCTCATATAGTCTACCATGTATTTCTAGATCTGGTAGTTCAGCAATAATCACTGAATCCATTTTATTACCAGTATCCAATTTATATTTCTCTTGAAGGATTATAAGCGTATGTGCATGTGGAAGGCCTCTTTTTTGAAATTATATGGTATAAACATAAGCCAGACATTTGCCAAATAACTGAGTTCTGGTTATGTCACATATTAATTCAGTTAATTTGATTTTGAAGACTCTTGCCACTAAATCTGGTCTATCGGAAGCAGTTTCTCCAATTAGCAGATTCTGGCCATTGTGGATTACATGTAAATGTAATAAATAAATCTGGTTTTCCAAATTTAGTTACAATAGCCATCGCATCATTGTATCTTTCTCGCATATTGCGAGGAGATCCTTGGAAAGAAGGTAAAATGATGGCTTTGCCAGCTGGCAGCTCTCTGGTTTTAGCCACCTCAGCGACATAATCCATCAGTCCACAATACTGTTCTGCTCGTAGTTTATCTTGTTGATATTTTATGAAATTTAAATTATTTGCCTCAACTTGCAAATATCAATCAATTATTCATTGTTGTGTCAGTTTTCCACCACATAAAATGGGATTAAATCCATCTCGAAAGGCAGTTTGAGCCACTGTAAATTCAAGCTTGGAAATATCATTTCTGACACATACTTTAGAATTTGGGTAACTGTCAAGTGTTAATTTGGGTTGTCATCTGGCTTCCCCATTAGGGAAAAAAATGTCAATGGATCTAAATTAGTACTTAAGATACTTATGTTGATGTAAGGTTGCTCATCATTTCTGGGATATATTGTAATATCCCTTTAAAATGATGGTTCTCCCTTGTCATTTTGAAAGAACATTGCAACCTCATTGGATGTTGGTAAGTTGTAAGGGCATTTATCGGTATGGCGATCTCTTTTAAGAACCATGTTGACTTTTGGGATTGGTAATTGATGTAGTTCTGCATGAATTTTTTGGTATTGTTCTACTTATGACATTTTTTTATAAACTTGAGTGTACGGGTTTTGGGCCATAATTTTATCAAGCTCTCTAAAAACAATGGGTAAGCATTTTTTATTTACTGGAAGCTGCATATGTTGTTCAACAGCTTCCATTGTATCTAGGACATATAGTTGAGCACAATTTCTTTGCTCCCCTTGCTCTGGATATAAATGAGAAGTACCATGGTAAATTTTTCCTTGTACTTTGAAACAGTAAGGGCCATGTTCTGGTACATTAGCAGCTAATGTTGCACCCATAGATACAAAGCAAATGGCACTATTATAGGATCTTATGTTTGTTTTGAAATGTTGTTAATTAGGAAAAGTAGGCTCAGTAATAATGTTTTTTAAATATGTTGGGAATTGTTGTCTTTGTGGAAGTCTTACCTTGCCTTTTTGACAGCAACTAACAAACTCACCATCTCTGGGTCTTTCATGTTGGAAATGATAAGCCCCACAAAACTGACAAACAATATTCATATTACCACAATTATGAACCTCTACTGTTAATGATTTAGGTAAAGGACAATTGTGAGAACATATATCAATATGACACTGTAAATAAATATTATAATTGTTATCTGATTATTCATTAACATTTTCTAAATGCTTTTGTTTTTTAGTAGCCTTCTTTGTCTTGGATGTTAGTTTGTCAGCTCATAGTCTTTTGCTTGCGAATCTCTCCCGTTCTTTTTGTCATCAAATTTCCTTTTGCTCTGGCGTCTGTTGATCTGCCCATGTTTTTTGACGTTGTCTAGTTTGACGTCTTATCTTTTCCTCTTTGTTTTCAGTATGTGCCATATTAATCTGTAAATAAAAGTAGTACATTATTACTTTTTGCTCCTTTGTTTATTTTATTTTTGTTTAAATTAACTTTTTGTTATTTTGTTTTGATTATTTTTTCTCTTATCCTGTTTTGTGTGCACCGCTGTTTGCATTATGGGGTTAGCTTTATGAGGTTGGACTTAGCAGATTAGTTGGGTTACAGTCTATATTGTGTAAGGCGCACAGCAAATATGATAGGTCCTTCTATTTTGTATGTGTTAACAGCATTTCTTGTCATATCCTGTTTTGAGTGTGGCAGTGTTGTCATTATGGGCTTAGTTGTATTTTTTTGCACTACTGTTGTCATGAGGTGTTTAGGGTATGGAGTTGGGCTTAGAGGTTTGCGCACCTAAAACAGTATATGTCCTTCCATTTTGTATATGTTAACAGCATTGTCCTTTTCTGTTTTGTGTGCAGCACTGTTGGCATTCGGGGTTAGGGTACCCCTTTATATTTTTTTGGTATAGTGTTTTGCATGCAGCAATGTTGTCATTATGGGTTGTAGGTTATGGGGTTAGGCTTAGAGTGTTAGGTTGCAGTATGTTTCCACCAAGGCAGATACAAAACAGCAGTACTTCATGTATTTTTTTTTTTGTAACTTGTAATACTGTACCTATTTTCTTCAATATGTTGTGTATAAATTCCTGTAGCGATGATGAGACTCTTCAGGCAGTGTCTGTTGAGAATTACAGAAAGAGATGCAAATGTTAAAATAATATTTAAATCAATTTGTTTTTGTACTAACAGCATAGAAAGCAGGATATATACTTTTGTATATATTCAGAGATATTTAGCTTATGGGGTTAGGCTTAGAGAGTGGTGCATAGAAAACAGAATATATCCTTCCATTTATTATTGTTTTAAGAACATTCGTTGTAGTATCCTGTTTTATGTGCACCATGTTGTCTTTATAGGTTAAGGTTATGGGTTAGGCTTATAGGTTAGGGCACACAGAAGAGACTAGATGCTTCAATTTTATATCTGTTAACAACATTTGTTGTAGTATCCTGTTTTGTGTGCCCCACTGTTGGCATTAGGGGCTTAGGTTATGTTTATTTATTTATTTTTGTGCTATTATCTTTTGTTTGTGGCACGGTTGGAATTAGGGTTATAGGTTATGGGGTTAGGCTTAGAGGGTTAGTCAGGTTGCAGTGCGTTTTCACATTGGCGCACAGGAAACAGGATATTTTTTTTTTTTTACTTTTTATACTGTACCTGTTGTGTTGAATTAGTTGTCTATAAATAACAGAGGGTCCCCTGCTGCCAATCGTCCTGCGACACTCTTCAGGCAGTGTCTGTTGAAAATGACAGACAGAGATGCAAATGTTGAAATAACTTTTCAATAGTTTTTTTTTTTTTTGACTAAGACCATACTATTTATGTTAAGCAAATGTATTTTTGTATTTTTGTACATTACCTGTTGGGTTTAGTTTGTTGTCTGTAAATCTCTGCAGAGTTTACAGTCTGTGTTAAACCGTGCAGTGCTACAAATTATTCAGTGACACTGTTCAGTCTGTTGACAATGACAAAAATATGGAAATGTTGAAATGCACTGTAAATATGAATATTTTTTTGTTAAAAGCATAAATTATGTTTTCAAATATGTCTTAATAAAATCTATTTTCTTGTTTAAATTTCTCCCTTTTTCTTATTTTTAAATTGACAACATTTTACCCCACCTAAGCATTTGTCTGTCTTTGAAATATTACTATACATGAATAATGTCTTCTAATTGCTTCTGTACATTAAAATTGTTGTTTTTGACAATATTTAATACCCAATTTTTATTTATTTTTTTTTATTATTAATTTATTAATTAATTCTAAAAATGTATATATCTTTTCAATGTTACTGTACATGAATAATGTTGTTATTGGCAATATTTCAAACCATATATATTTTTTTTAATTATTATTTTATTAATTAATTAGAGCTTACCTATTTGCTGTAATTTGCAGGTTTTAAACTTCTAAAGTGATAATCAAGTTGCTTCAGAAGTAAAGCCACCAATGAAATGTACAGTCACACTGAGCTGAAGTAGAAACCCTTAGAACGCAATGCGCATGCGCTATTTGCTTTCCAGCCGTCAATTTGCGTTCCAGCCACCATTTCGCGCAAGGTACAAACTTCTTCCATAGAAAATAGCTTTGATTCTGTATGTGTTACGTGCCGCAAGATGTGTGGTACGTGCCGCATGAAGTGTTACTGAATTTGGGTAAGTGTTTTGAGTACGTTTTTTAATTTTACGTGCTTGACGTGCTTTTTTTTTTTTGTGTTTGTCGACGTGCGCGGTTTGGTCGTTAACTTCGTATGTTTTCGAGGTCGTTTTTTTTTTTTTTAAGTCCCGCGGGTCCTATTTTTTTTTTTGTAAGTCCCGCTTTCCCTACTTTCCTTTGCAAAGAGTTACGGGCCATCATTTTTAAACGCAGTTTTTTTTTCAAACTGCTACGGGGCTCGCTCTGTGAATTGGATCATTGAGATTTCTTTTGATCTGTAGTCCCACGGCGCTCATCTCCACCAGCGCAAGGAGCTGCAGTTGCGGTGGGCTCGCTATGCGAGCCCGCAAGCGTTAGCAACAATCTGCAATGCTCACAACTATATATGTGATTTATATTACAATAATAGGCGACCCTGACTGTACATTTATATATTGTTATGATAATTAGAAGCGACCCTTGCTGAATATGTGTACATTTGATCCTGGTTAAATATTTATGTGTTTGTATTATGATTATTGGTGACTGTCATGACCCAGGGGTCAGGGGGACCAATTTCCCCCCTTAACGCTCCTGCTTACTGTTACAGGAGCACCCCTGGATGGTCTGGGTTCTGGTAAGCTCAGCACTTCTGGCTTCTTCTTCTCATTGTGAGTTTCTCCCCTGGTGTACTTTTGCTCGTATGAGCACCTTCGGCGCTCATTGCAAGCCCTGCGCTGCGTGCCTCTGACGCTCATTGCGAGCCTCTCCCCTTGTGTACTTTCTGTCCTCTGACCACCCTGTGCGCTCATTGTGAGCCTTGCTCTGAGCTCCTATGGCGCTCATCGAGTGGCTCGCAATGAGCAGCTTCGGCGCTCATTGCAAGGCTCTCCTGTGTAATTTGTATTTTTTATATATTGTTTTTTTAATAGTAATTAATTAATTAAATAATAAATTAATATAATTTACCTATTTCTAATTAATATATCCAGCAATCAATACCCTGAAGAGCTAACAATCAATTTCGCGTGCAACCTCACTCGCAGACGTCCTGGCTGTCCCCCCGTGCTGTGTGTGATGTTTTTTGTATTTGTTGGGATTTTCGTGTTTTTGGATGTGAGCAGTTTGGCCGTTAAGATCGTATTTTTTCCTTTTCAAAGTGTTACGGGCCATAATTTTTTCTGGCGATTTTTTTCAAAGTGCTACGGGTCTCGCACTATGAATTGTGTATTTGAGTTTTCTGTTGTTCTGTAGTCCCGCGGGTCGTAGGTATGATACTTAATTCATGCAGGGTCGTAGGGATGAGTACCTACGGAGCTCATCTCCACCAGCGCATTGAGCGCTTTCGGCAGTCCCTGCGTAAGTTGTACCGGGTCGTAGGGAGGAGCGCCTATGGCGCTCATCTCCACCAGCGCAAAAAGCGCCTTCGGCTGTCCTTGCCTGGCCGAGCCCGCAGTTTTAACGTTGCGTTACCAAAGTTTTTTGGCAAGCCTGCACTGCTGAGAACTATATATGTGATTGCATTACATTATACAGTATTATATTATACTAGCGACTTGCCTGTCAAAAATGACGGGGCAATACAATTTTAAGCCATGGGAATGCTGTTTGAGACATAATTGAAAGCGTTTTGTAGTGTGTGGACCTTTGGCGCTCATTGCAAGCCTTTCCTGTCGTGTACTTTTGGTCCTCTGAGAGAGATATAGATTTCTATGTATATGTACTTAAGTAATAATTAATGATTTATTCTTTAAATTAATATACTTTAATTATTTATAATTGATATATGCAGCGAGCAATAGGCTGAAGAGCTAACAATCTGTTTGTATTTTGCGTCTGCATAGAATATACATTGTGAGTGTTGGTGCCCGGCTTATAAAGTGTAATGACTGTTCCAAGTGTGGATCATAAATAGGCTGCGTGCGCGAGGTAAAGCCGTTGGTTTATTGTGTAACGCGCCATTGTATATTCGTAATGTTATATGTGGTATTAATGTGGTACGCGGCTCGTGAGTATTTTCCGTCTTTTGTAATAGTGTATCTTGTAGGTGGTAGTGTGATGTGTAAAGTTCTACACAGTTTTGCAGTGTTTTGTGCAGTCCGGAGTCGTGTAGCCTCGTTTTCATTTTTTTGGGCAGACATTTTTCTCCTTGCTTAGGCGATTTTCGTGTTGTTAAAATCGCCTAAATCGTGTTAAATTTGCGTTCCACCTCACTCACAGACGTCCTGGCTGTTGCCCCATGCTGTCTGTGATATTTTTGGAATTTTATGGGGTGTATTTAGTGTGTTTTTCGGGTTTTTGGTTCGGCCGTTAATCTCGGACATTTTTGCGTTTCGTATCTTTTTTTTTTAGTCTTGCGTCTTGTAATTTCTTTTTTCTCACTCCCGCGTCTCGGATTTTTCTCAATTCCGCGTCTCGCCTTATCAAATCTGATTATTCTTAAAACCCTCCTACCATCTTGCCAACCTTATAATGGAGTCAGCTCAATTACACTTCTTGCTGGCTTGGAGAATGAAGACCAAGGTGACCAGTGGCAAGGTTCCCCCTGAACGAACTATGGACACCTAGTTTATTTGTTCTTTTGGTATTCGGTTGTTACCATGCTTCCACTTAACGTGAGGCTGGCTGGCAATAAAATATGGTTATAAGCATCAGTGGCCAACCTAACGGAGGCAAGTTAATGTGTCGCCATTCCTTGGAGCCAACTAGCCAGCCATAAATCTGGGCAGTTATGTCAGGTATCTAAATGGTATGTCCCTATTCCACAGGGCCTCAGGTAGGATTTGGGAATTGGTCCGACCATATACCCCTACAGACAATCATTGACCCACAGACGTAGGAGCTACCTTGATTGGTTGCTCAAAGCAGTGGTGTGAATTTTGAATGTACACAAAAATTGTGCTTAATGGTCTACTGTTCTCCGTTGAATTATAAGATGTAGCACTGGGATTCTTCCATAATGGACAATAGGTTTTATCTATTGTACGTTGTAACTGGAGAAAATTCTGTTCTGTCCTGGTTCTGTACATCCAGGTGTTGATAAAACCAACCTGAGAACCTAACAGGCAAGAAATCTTGATCATGGCCAGTCCAGCTGGTCCCATATATTGACAGACTTGGTGGCAGTGGTGGGATCAACACTCTATGGGCGCCTCATCCTCAAATGGAGGGTTACGATGATCTACTTATGACTGAGCTCAGTGACCTTATTTAGGTCCAGAGAGTGAAGATAGCCAGAGCTTGCACTAGAGCCGAGATGATGCAGAAGCTGACGCGGCTGGATGAGGACGGCAAGTAGCTGGGAGTCTTGGAAATAGGAAGGGTTCCAAGACCCAGGCTCCATCATCACGTTGATCCGTCCATGATGATAGAGCAGTAAGCCCTACTGCAGTATTCAATAAGAAGATTGTTGTGGCAGCTCTAGGCGGAAAACACTCTATACCCGTTTTTAAGGACCACATTGACTGGTGATTGAATAGCAGAACCTGGGAGGTTGGTGTTATGCCAGAATTACCAGTGGATGATTTGCTGGGCAATGACTTGAATTCAATGGATTGCAGGTACATCACAATTGTGACACATGGGCAGACCGAGAGTACCTGCCAGAGCCAGAGTACAGGCCAAGGAACATCTGGAAGCAGTGGTGGATCCAGCTGTAAGTAAATTGCCAAACCCGCAAGGGTCACGGGCCATGGGATAATCCTGATGAGTTTACCCAGGAGCTAATCTGCAACAAGTCACCTAGCACCTGTCAGGGTTTATGCCCTTGTTCAAACTCATGGCAGATCTCATGGCTTAGCACAAGAGTGACATGTATGACAGTCTCGTTCTGCAGACAGATCAATCAGAAGTACCTCTCCCAGCTTTGATGCTGCTTCTCTTGATTGGCTATTTTTGAGCCTTGATCTTTCTACTACACTTCATCTGAAACTATTTACTTATGCCCCCTGTCAGTGTCTGTTGTAGTTTTCTGTGACTTAAAGTACTTCTGGTTGCTCCTGCTCTATTTGGCTACAGTTCCTCCTCCATTCCTATTGGGCTGATCTTTTGCTGCTGACCCAGATTGTTACTGACCTTGTTGGATTTGTGCTGGTCCCTAAACTTTGGCTTGTCTGACCATTCTTTGCATGTGCCTTCGGACTTGTTACTTCAGACTTCCTATCTGCTGGTACTTCACCCCTGAAGGGTTTCACCCAGACAGTCTTTACATTACAACATGTCGATATTGGACGTGGGTGGAGTAGCCAAGGCCCTGTCTTTGCATGGATATCTCCCAGGGAGCCTTAAAGCTCAACTGCTTCAGATGGGTCAAACACAAGGCTTGCAGGAGTCCCGTATCTGGTCTTGGTCATTAGCTAGATGCCCTGGATTGTTTCTGACCTTATTGGATTTCTGGCGGCCTCTGATCTTTGGCTTGTCTGACCATTATTTGCTTGTGCCCTTGAACTTGTTACTTTGGACTTCCCATCTTCTGGTACTTCACTACTGAAGAGTTTCACCCGGACAGTCCTTACATTATAGCAGGCAGATATTGGATATGGGCAGAGTAGCCAAGGCTCTGTCTTCACAGGCCCTCTCCAGACTCTGTGCTCGACTGGAGTCACCTGCTGCCCACGCTGCCGCCCTCCCTCAGGTGTCACAGCCCCCACCTACCTGCTCAACTAAGCTACTTTAGTGATCCAACTGCCTGCCGGGGTTATATTTAACAATGTCCCATACAATGGGGGCTCCAGTCAACACTTTTCACCTCCCACCGCACACGTGTGGCATATATAATATCTTTGCTTACAGATGAAGCTTTGGCATGGGCAATACCACTCTGGGAGAGTTATTCACCTACTGTCAATGATTCCCAAATATTTGTGTCCTTATTTAAGAAGGTTTTTTTTCAAATTCCTGGCAGTATATCAGTCTCAGCTAATCTTCCCACCCTCTACTACAGCGTCAATTCCTCACATCTATCTTACTGTTGACGACGCCATCATCACTCCCACCTCTCAGGGCCGTTGTCTTGGAGTTCTACTGGACCCCGCCCTGTCTTTCATTACTAACATACATTCACTAACAAAAGTTGGCAGCTCCTTCTGTCAGTCACTCCACTGGCCTCCCGTAGCCTCCAGAATAAAATGTAAAATCATGACCCTAACTTACAAAGCCCTTAACAACAGTGCACCCCTTTATATCTCTGCCGTTATCTCTAAATACTCCCATGCCCTCTTCGTTATGCTAGCGACCTTCATCTTTCCTCCTCTCTCATCACCTCCTCTCACTCCTGCCTTCAGGACTTTTCTCATGCTGCCTCTATTCTCTGGAACTCCTTGTCTCGCTCCACTAGACTCTTCCTGCCTCAAAACCTTCAGCCTTAATATGCACAACACTCCTATTATCCAGCTGTACCTCACCCAAACCCTTCATACCTTAACTGTGGGACAGCATGCCATTGAGTTTTGAACCCTGGCTACTGAACCGGGCTGGAATAATGAGGCTAAATTGGCAGTCTACCAATTGGGACTTTCCGACAGCATAAAAGATGAACTCACTCATGATATACCAGACTCCCTAGAAGGTTAAATCTCCGAGGTCACCCGAACAGACCTACATCTGAGCAATCGCAATACAGAGAACAATTCTCATTCTAAAGTCTTAACCTACAAATTGGCACCCGGTTCTAAAATCCTTCTACTACCTCCATACCTACTGAGGAACCTGGGCAAAATGGCTCCAATCATCTCTCTGAGGTAGAGTGAAGTAGAAGATGTGCCAAAGACCTATGCCTTTATTGTGGAACCAAAGGACATTTCCTCACAATATGTCCTTCTTGGCTGAGAAAGGTTCACACCGAGCAGTAAGAGGGGTGATTGCTGGACGTTCCCTCATTAGTCCCTCCATTTACTCCTGGTACCAGTTAATCTTGCTCTGGGCCTTAAAAAATTGAAAAACAAGCTCTTATTGGTTCTGGCTCGGCAGATACTATCAGTACTATAATTTTGCCCAAAACCATTTTGTGCCACTTTCTACCAAGTGGCAAGCCTTGACACTTCAATCCATTGATGGATCTCCTTTGGGCCCTGGAAAGGTTAAACTTGAGACTAATCAGTTAACACTAACAGTGGGTCTATGCCTCCAAGAAAGCATTCAACTGGATATTCTGTATTTTCCAGAGACTGAGATCAAATCAATGTCAGGGTACGTACAGGAGAAACTAGCCAAGTGATTCATCCAAGTGTCATCGTCACCAATGGGTGCTGGCTTCTTCTTTCTCTACATAAAGTATAGCCTTTTCCGAGGTTTGAAGAAAATCACTGTGAAGGATCGTTATTCCTTTCAACTACCATATATACTTGAGTATAAGCCGAGTTTTTCAGTCTTTTTTTAAGGCTGAAAAGGGCCCCCTCGGCTTATACTCGAGTCACTCTGTGTCTCTTCACCAACCTCTCCCTCTCCCATGTTTCTCCATCTCCCATCTCCCTCTTCCGTGTCTCTCCAACCCCATCTTCCGTGTCTCTCCATCCCCCATCTCCCTCTTCCGTGTCTCTCCACCCCCTCTCATGTGTCTCTCCACCCCCCTTTCCCTCTCCCATGTCTCTCCCTCTTCCGTGTCTCTCCACCCCCCTCTCCCGTGTCTCTCCATCCCCCATCTCCCTCTTCCGTGTCTCTCCAACCCCTCTCCCTCTCCCGTGTCTCTCCATCCTCCTCTCTCTCTCCCGTGTCTCTCCATCCCCCCTCCCCCGTGTGTCTCTCCACCCCCCTCTCCCGTGTCTCTCCATCCCCCCTCTCCCGTGTCTCTCCATCGACCCTCCTCTACCCCCCCTCCTCACTTTACCCCTTTCTAATTACCTCCCCCTCTCCCTTCCCCTCACTTACCTTCCATCAGCAGCTGCTCCTCTGCGCATCTTCCGGCTGCGTCGGGACCCGGCATATGCTAATGACGTGAGGTCACATGCGCGTCACGTCATTAGCATTGGCAGGCGGAATATGAGTGGAGAAGCGGAGGAGCAGCTGCTGATATAAGGTAAGTTAGGGGAAAGGGAGAGGTAATGAGGAGGGAGGTAATGAGGAGGGGGGAGGATAAGGAGGAGGGAGGTAATGAGGAGGAGGGAGGATGAGGAGGGTGATAAGGGAGGGGGAGGGAAAGAGATACAGGGAAGAGACACAGGGGAGGGAGAGGAGGGTGAAGAGACACAGGGGAGGGAGAGGAGGGTGAAGAGACACAGGGGAGGGAGAGGAGGGGAAGAGACACAGGAGAGGGAGAGGGGGGAGAGACACAGGGGAGGTAGAGGGGGGAAGAGAAACAGGGAAGAGAGAGGGGGGACACAAGAAAAACTGCAAACTGGTAAACTGCATTCAATACTGAAGATGGACATTATGATTATTCCATAATACTCTGGCTGTGTTTCAACATTTTATTAATGACATTTTTTGTGACTGGTTGTAGAAACTTTTGGTGGTCTATTTGAATTACATATTAATTTCCTCACTTGATCTAACCACACATAAACTGTAAGTAAGTAATTGCAACGTTTACGAGAGAGAGACACCTATATCCACAATACCCATCTGTCTTATGAAGGAATCAAAATGGAACCAGCTAAAGTAACAACAGCGTTCGAGTTACTTCAACCAACTAACTTCAAGAGCACACAGAGATTGATTGGTTTTATAAACTATTACAGCCATTTTATTGGTGGATTCTCAAACATTTTAGCACCCATCGCTGCTCTCATCTGTAATGGTGATAATCCGCCATTTTTGGGTCTGGAAGCTCTAGAAGCCTCCAGCAAACTAAATCCAGCATTCATGTCTACATCCAATCCTGATACATCCGGACCCCACTACGCCATTGTGTTGGAAGGTGCTTCATCTGTTGGTGTGGAAACAATATTGTCACAAAGAAGATCCTTTGCGGGCCCACTCCAACCATGTGCCTTCATGTCTAAAAATTCTCGTTTACAAGAAGAAATTATGATGTTGGTAACCAAGACTTATTGCCCATTGAGTTAGCCTTAGAAGAAGGTCCTGTTCCACAAGATCTCTGCTGATTAGTTTGAGATACCTCAGGAAACTATACCATCCAGAGGACAACTGTTTGTGCCTCTATCCTATCGTAAAGAGGTCCTAGAACTATCTCGCGCCTCCTTGTGTCCGCAACCCCTCCAGCATCCATATCTACTTGAGACAACTTCTCTCACCCATCATAACCTCTGTACAATTATATCACTTTCTCTCTCTCTTTCCTTCACTTTCTCTTCCTCTCTACCTTCACCTTCATCTCCCTTCCCTTTCTCCCTGTTTTGTCTGTCTCTCTCTCTCTCTTTCTTTCACTGTCTCTTCCTCTCTACCTTTACCTTCATCTCCCTTCCCTTTCTCTGTTTTGTCTCTCTTTCTTTCACTGTCTCTTACTCTCTACATTTACCTTCATCTCCCTTCCCTTTCTCTGTTTTGTCTGTCTCTCTCTCTCTCTTTCTTTCACTGTCTCTTCCTCTCTACCTTTACCTTCATCTCCCTTCCCTTTCTCTGTTTTGTCTGTCTCTCTCTCTCTTTCTTTCACTGTCTCTTCCTCTCTACCTTTACCTTCATCTCCCTTCCCTTTCTCCCTGTTTTGTCTGTCTGTCTCTCTTTTTTTCACTGTCTCTTCCTCTCTACCTTTACCTTCATCTCCCCTCCCTTTCTCCCTGTTTTGTCTGTCTCTCTCTCTCTTTCTTTCACTGTCTCTTCCTCTCTACCTTTACCTTCATCTCCCTTCCCTTTCTCTGTTTTGTCTCTCTCTCTCTTTCTTTCACTGTCTCTTCCTCTCTACCTTTACCTTCATCTCCCTTCCCTTTCTCTCTGTTTTGTCATTGTGTGTGTCTCTCTCTTTCCTTCACTGTCTCTTACTCTCTACCTTTATCTTCATCTCCCTTCCCTTTCTCTGTTTTGTCTGTCTCTCTCTCTCTTTCTTTCACTGTCTCTTACTCTCTACCTTTACCTTCATCTCCCTTCCCTTTCTCTGTTTTGTCTGTCTCTCTCTTTCTTTCACTGTCTCTTACTCTCTACCTTTACCTTCATCTCCCTTCTCTTTCTCCCTGTTTTGTCTGTCTCTCTCTCTCTTTTTTTCACTGTCTCTTCCTCTCAACATTTACCTTCATCTCCCTTCCCTTTCTCTCTGTTTTGTCATTGTGTGTGTCTCTCTCTTTCCTTCACTGTCTCTTCCTCTCTACCTTTACCTTCATCTCCCTTCCCTTTCTCTGTTTTGTCTGTCTCTCTCTCTCTCTTTCTTTCACTGTCTCTTCCTCTCTACCTTTACCTTCATCTCCCTTCCCTTTCTCTGTTTTGTCTGTCTCTCTCTCTCTTTCTTTCACTGTCTCTTCCTCTCAACATTTACCTTCATCTCCCTTCCCTTTCTCTCTGTTTTGTCATTGTGTGTGTCTCTCTCTTTCCTTCACTGTCTCTTCCTCTCAACATTTACCTTCATCTCCCTTCCCTTTCTCCCTGTTTTGTCTCTCTCTCTCTTTCTTTCACTGTCTCTTCCTCTCTACCTTTACCTTCATCTCCCTTCCCTTTCTCTGTTTTGTCTGTCTCTCTCTCTCTCTTTCTTTCACTGTCTCTTCCTCTCTACCTTTACCTTCATCTCCCTTCCCTTTCTCTGTTTTGTCTGTCTCTCTCTCTCTTTCTTTCACTGTCTCTTCCTCTCTACCTTTACCTTCATCTCCCTTCCCTTTCTCCCTGTTTTGTCTGTCTCTCTCTTTCTTTTACTGTCTCTTCCTCTCTACCTTTACCTTCATCTCCCTTCTCTTTCTCCCTGTTTTGTCTGTCTCTCTCTCTCTTTTTTTCACTGTCTCTTCCTCTCTACCTTTACCTTCATCTCCCTTCCCTTTCTCTCTGTTTTGTCTGTCTCTCTCTCTCTTTCTTTCACTGTCTCTTCCTCTCTACCTTTACCTTCATCTCCCTTCCCTTTCTCTGTTTTGTCTTCATCTCTCTCTCTCTCTTTCTTTCACTGTCTCTTCCTCTCTACCTTTACCTTCATCTCCCTTCCCTTTCTCTGTTTTGTCTGTCTCTCTCTTTCTTTCACTGTCTCTTCCTCTCTACCTTTACCTTCATCTCCCTTCTCTTTCTCTCTGTTTTGTCTGTCTCTCTCTTTTCCCCACTGTCTCTTCCTCTCTACCTTTACCTTCATCTCCCTTCTCTTTCTCCCTGTTTTGTCTTCATCTCTCTCTCTCTCTTTCTTTCACTGTCTCTTCCTCTCTACCTTCACCTTCATCTCCCTTCCCTTTCTCTCTGTTTTGTCTGTCTCTCTCTCTCTTTCTTTTACTGTCTCTTCCTCTCTACCTTTACCTTCATCTCCCTTCCCTTTCTCTCTGTTTTGTCTGTCTCTCTCTCTCTTTCTTTCACTGTCTCTTCCTCTCTACCTTTACCTTCATCTCCCTTCTCTTTCTCCCTGTTTTGTCTGTCTCTCTCTCTCTTTCTTTCACTGTCTCTTCCTCTCTACCTTTACCTTCATCTCCCTTCCCTTTCTCCCTGTTTTGTCTGTCTCTCTCTCTCTTTCTTTCACTGTCTCTTCCTCTCTACCTTTACCTTCATCTCCCTTCCCTTTCTCCCTGTTTTGTCTGTCTCTCTCTCTCTTTCTTTCACTGTCTCTTCCTCTCTACCTTTACCTTCATCTCCCTTCCCTTTCTCTGTTTTGTCTTCATCTCTCTCTCTCTCTTTCTTTCACTGTCTCTTACTCTCTACCTTTACCTTCATCTCCCTTCCCTTTCTCTGTTTTGTCTGTCTCTCTCTCTCTTTCTTTCACTGTCTCTTCCTCTCTACCTTTACCTTCATCTCCCTTCCCTTTCTCTGTTTTGTCTGTCTCTCTCTCTCTTTCTTTCACTGTCTCTTCCTCTCTACCTTTACCTTCATCTCCCTTCCCTTTCTCTGTTTTGTCTGTCTCTCTCTCTCTCTTTCTTTCACTGTCTCTTACTCTCTACATTTACCTTCATCTCCCTTCCCTTTCTCTGTTTTGTCTGTCTCTCTCTCTCTCTTTCTTTCACTGTCTCTTCCTCTCTACCTTTACCTTCATCTCCCTTCCCTTTCTCTGTTTTGTCTTCATCTCTCTCTCTCTCTTTCTTTCACTGTCTCTTACTCTCTACCTTTACCTTCATCTCCCTTCCCTTTCTCTGTTTTGTCTTCATCTCTCTCTCTCTTTCTTTCACTGTCTCTTACTCTCTACCTTTACCTTCATCTCCCTTCCCTTTCTCTGTTTTGTCTTCATCTCTCTCTCTTTCTTTCACTGTCTCTTACTCTCTACCTTTACCTTCATCTCCCTTCCCTTTCTCTGTTTTGTCTGTCTCTCTCTCTCTTTCTTTCACTGTCTCTTACTCTCTACCTTTACCTTCATCTCCCTTCCCTTTCTCTGTTTTGTCTGTCTCTCTCTCTCTTTCTTTCACTGTCTCTTACTCTCTACCTTTACCTTCATCTCCCTTCCCTTTCTCTGTTTTGTCTGTCTCTCTCTCTCTCTTTCTTTCACTGTCTCTTACTCTCTACCTTTACCTTCATCTCCCTTCCCTTTCTCTGTTTTGTCTGTCTCTCTCTCTCTTTCTTTCACTGTCTCTTACTCTCTACCTTTACCTTCATCTCCCTTCCCTTTCTCTGTTTTGTCTGTCTCTCTCTCTCTCTTTCTTTCACTGTCTCTTACTCTCTACCTTTACCTTCATCTCCCTTCCCTTTCTCTGTTTTGTCTTCATCTCTCTCTCTCTCTTTCTTTCACTGTCTCTTACTCTCTACCTTTATCTTCATCTCCCTTCCCTTTCTCTGTTTTGTCTGTCTCTCTCTCTCTTTCTTTCACTGTCTCTTCCTCTCTACCTTTACCTTCATCTCCCTTCCCTTTCTCTGTTTTGTCTGTCTCTCTCTCTCTTTTTTTCACTGTCTCTTCCTCTCTACCTTTACCTTCATCTCCCTTCCCTTTCTCCCTGTTTTGTCTGTCTCTCTCTCTCTTTCTTTCACTGTCTCTTCCTCTCTACCTTTACCTTCATCTCCCTTCCCTTTCTCTGTTTTGTCTGTCTCTCTCTCTCTTTCTTTCACTGTCTCTTACTCTCTACCTTTACCTTCATCTCCCTTCCCTTTCTCTGTTTTGTCTGTCTCTCTCTCTCTTTCTTTCACTGTCTCTTACTCTCTACCTTTACCTTCATCTCCCTTCCCTTTCTCTGTTTTGTCTGTCTCTCTCTCTCTTTCTTTCACTGTCTCTTACTCTCTACCTTTACCTTCATCTCCCTTCCCTTTCTCTGTTTTGTCTGTCTCTCTCTCTCTCTTTCTTTCACTGTCTCTTCCTCTCTACCTTTACCTTCATCTCCCTTCTCTTTCTCTCTGTTTTGTCTTCATCTCTCTCTCTCTCTTTCTTTCACTGTCTCTTCCTCTCTACCTTTACCTTCATCTCCCTTCCCTTTCTCTGTTTTGTCTGTCTCTCTCTCTCTTTCTTTCACTGTCTCTTCCTCTCTACCTTTACCTTCATCTCCCTTCCCTTTCTCTGTTTTGTCTGTCTCTCTCTCTCTTTCTTTCACTGTCTCTTCCTCTCTACCTTTACCTTCATCTCCCTTCCCTTTCTCTGTTTTGTCTGTCTCTCTCTCTCTTTCTTTCACTGTCTCTTCCTCTCTACCTTTACCTTCATCTCCCTTCTCTTTCTCCCTGTTTTGTCTGTCTCTCTCTCTCTTTCTTTCACTGTCTCTTCCTCTCTACCTTTACCTTCATCTCCCTTCTCTTTCTCCCTGTTTTGTCTGTCTCTCTCTTTCTTTTACTGTCTCTTCCTCTCAACATTTATCTTCATCTCCCTTCCCTTTCTCTCTGTTTTGTCATTGTGTGTGTCTCTCTCTCTTTCCTTCACTGTCTCTTCCTCTCTACCTTCACCTTCATCTCCCTTCCCTTTCTCCCTGTTTTGTCTGTCTGTCTCTCTTTTTTTCACTGTCTCTTCCTCTCTACCTTTACCTTCATCTCCCCTCCCTTTCTCCCTGTTTTGTCTGTCTCTCTCTCTCTTTCTTTCACTGTCTCTTCCTCTCTACCTTTACCTTCATCTCCCTTCCCTTTCTCTGTTTTGTCTGTCTCTCTCTCTTTCTTTCACTGTCTCTTCCTCTCTACCTTTACCTTCATCTCCCTTCCCTTTCTCTGTTTTGTCTGTCTCTCTCTCTCTTTCTTTCACTGTCTCTTCCTCTCTACCTTTACCTTCATCTCCCTTCCCTTTCTCTCTGTTTTGTCTGTCTCTCTCTCTCTTTCTTTCACTGTCTCTTACTCTCTACCTTTACCTTCATCTCCCTTCCCTTTCTCCCTGTTTTGTCTGTCTCTCTCTTTCTTTTACTGTCTCTTCCTCTCAACATTTATCTTCATCTCCCTTCCCTTTCTCTCTGTTTTGTCATTGTGTGTGTCTCTCTCTCTTTCCTTCACTGTCTCTTCCTCTCTACCTTCACCTTCATCTCCCTTCCCTTTCTCCCTGTTTTGTCTGTCTGTCTCTCTTTTTTTCACTGTCTCTTCCTCTCTACCTTTACCTTCATCTCCCCTCCCTTTCTCCCTGTTTTGTCTGTCTCTCTCTCTCTTTCTTTCACTGTCTCTTCCTCTCTACCTTTACCTTCATCTCCCTTCCCTTTCTCTGTTTTGTCTGTCTCTCTCTCTTTCTTTCACTGTCTCTTCCTCTCTACCTTTACCTTCATCTCCCTTCCCTTTCTCTGTTTTGTCTGTCTCTCTCTCTCTTTCTTTCACTGTCTCTTCCTCTCTACCTTTACCTTCATCTCCCTTCCCTTTCTCTCTGTTTTGTCTGTCTCTCTTTCTTTCACTGTCTCTTCCTCTCTACCTTTACCTTCATCTCCCTTCCCTTTCTCTCTGTTTTGTCTTCATCTCTCTCTCTCTCTTTCTTTCACTGTCTCTTCCTCTCTACCTTTACCTTCATCTCCCTTCTCTTTCTCCCTGTTTTGTCTGTCTCTCTCTCTCTTTCTTTCACTGTCTCTTCCTCTCTACCTTTACCTTCATCTCCCCTCCCTTTCTCCCTGTTTTGTCTGTCTCTCTCTCTTTCTTTTACTGTCTCTTCCTCTCTACCTTTACCTTCATCTCCCTTCCCTTTCTCTCTGTTTTGTCTGTCTCTCTCTCTCTTTCTTTTACTGTCTCTTCCTCTCTACCTTTACCTTCATCTCCCTTCCCTTTCTCCCTGTTTTGTCTGTCTCTCTCTCTCTTTCTTTCACTGTCTCTTCCTCTCTACCTTTACCTTCATCTCCCTTCCCTTTCTCCCTGTTTTGTCTGTCTGTCGCTCTCTCTCTCTCTCTCTCTCTCTTTCTTTCACTGTCTCTTCCTCTCTACCTTTACCTTCATCTCCCTTCCCTTTCTCTCTGTTTTGTCTGTCTCTCTCTCTCTTTCTTTCACTGTCTCTTCCTCTCTACCGTTACCTTCATCTCCCTTCCCTTTCTCTGTTTTGTCTGTCTCTCTCTCTCTTTCTTTCACTGTCTCTTCCTCTCTACCTTTACCTTCATCTCCCTTCCCTTTCTCTGTTTTGTCTTCATCTCTCTCTCTCTCTTTCTTTTACTGTCTCTTCCTCTCTACCTTTACCTTCATCTCCCTTCCCTTTCTCCCTGTTTTGTCTCTCTCTCTCTTTCTTTCACTGTCTCTTCCTCTCTACCTTTACCTTCATCTCCCTTCCCTTTCTCCCTGTTTTGTCTGTCTCTCTCTTTCTTTCACTGTCTCTTCCTCTCTACCTTTACCTTCATCTCCCTTCCCTTTCTCTCTGTTTTGTCTGTCTCTCTCTCTCTCTTTCTTTCACTGTCTCTTCCTCTCTACCTTTACCTTCATCTCCCTTCCCTTTCTCTCTGTTTTGTCTGTCTCTCTCTCTCTCTTTCTTTCACTGTCTCTTCCTCTCTACCTTTACCTTCATCTCCCCTCCCTTTCTCCCTGTTTTGTCTGTCTCTCTCTCTTTCTTTTACTGTCTCTTCCTCTCTACCTTTACCTTCATCTCCCTTCCCTTTCTCTCTGTTTTGTCTGTCTCTCTCTCTATCTTTCTTTCACTGTCTCTTCCTCTCTACCTTTACCTTCATCTCCCTTCCCTTTCTCCCTGTTTTGTCTGTCTCTCTCTTTCTTTCACTGTCTCTTACTCTCTACCTTTACCTTCATCTCCCTTCCCTTTCTCTGTTTTGTCTGTCTCTCTCTCTCTTTCTTTTACTGTCTCTTCCTCTCTACCTTTACCTTCATCTCCCTTCTCTTTCTCCCTGTTTTGTCTGTCTCTCTCTCTCTTTCTTTTACTGTCTCTTCCTCTCTACCTTTACCTTCATCTCCCTTCCCTTTCTCCCTGTTTTGTCTGTCTGTCGCTCTCTCTCTCTCTCTTTCTTTCACTGTCTCTTACTCTCTACCTTTACCTTCATCTCCCTTCCCTTTCTCTGTTTTGTCTGTCTCTCTCTCTCTTTCTTTCACAGTCTCTTCCTCTCTACCTTTACCTTCATCTCCCTTCCCTTTCTCTGTTTTGTCTTCATCTCTCTCTCTCTTTCTTTCACTGTCTCTTCCTCTCTACCTTTACCTTCATCTCCCTTCCCTTTCTCCCTGTTTTGTCTGTCTCTCTCTCTCTTTCTTTCACTGTCTCTTACTCTCTACCTTTACCTTCATCTCCCTTCTCTTTCTCCCTGTTTTGTCTGTCTCTCTCTCTCTTTCTTTCACTGTCTCTTCCTCTCTACCTTTACCTTCATCTCCCTTCCCTTTCTCCCTGTTTTGTCTGTCTCTCTCTCTCTTTCTTTCACTGTCTCTTACTCTCTACCTTTACCTTCATCTCCCTTCCCTTTCTCCCTGTTTTGTCTGTCTCTCTCTCTCTTTCTTTCACTGTCTCTTACTCTCTACCTTTACCTTCATCTCCCTTCTCTTTCTCCCTGTTTTGTCTGTCTCTCTCTCTCTTTCTTTCACTGTCTCTTCCTCTCTACCTTTACCTTCATCTCCCTTCCCTTTCTCCCTGTTTTGTCTGTCTCTCTCTCTCTTTCTTTCACTGTCTCTTACTCTCTACCTTTACCTTCATCTCCCCTCCCTTTCTCTGTTTTGTCTTCATCTCTCTCTCTCTCTTTCTTTCACTGTCTCTTACTCTCTACCTTTACCTTCATCTCCCTTCCCTTTCTCCCTGTTTTGTCTGTCTCTCTCTTTCTTTTACTGTCTCTTCCTCTCTACCTTTACCTTCATCTCCCTTCTCTTTCTCCCTGTTTTGTCTGTCTCTCTCTCTCTTTCTTTCACTGTCTCTTCCTCTCTACCTTTACCTTCATCTCCCTTCCCTTTCTCTGTTTTGTCTGTCTCTCTCTCTCTTTCTTTCACTGTCTCTTCCTCTCTACCTTTACCTTCATCTCCCTTCTCTTTCTCCCTGTTTTGTCTTCATCTCTCTCTCTCTTTCTTTCACTGTCTCTTACTCTCTACCTTTACCTTCATCTCCCTTCCCTTTCTCTGTTTTGTCTGTCTCTCTCTCTCTTTCTTTCACTGTCTCTTCCTCTCTACCTTTACCTTCATCTCCCTTCTCTTTCTCCCTGTTTTGTCTTCATCTCTCTCTCTCTTTCTTTCACTGTCTCTTCCTCTCTACCTTTACCTTCATCTCCCTTCTCTTTCTCCCTGTTTTGTCTGTCTGTCTCTCTCTTTCTTTCACTGTCTCTTCCTCTCTACCTTTACCTTCATCTCCCTTCTCTTTCTCCCTGTTTTGTCTGTCTCTCTCTCTCTTTCTTTCACTGTCTCTTCCTCTCTACCTTTACCTTCATCTCCCTTCCCTTTCTCTGTTTTGTCTCTCTTTCTTTCACTGTCTCTTCCTCTCTACCTTTACCTTCATCTCCCTTCCCTTTCTCCCTGTTTTGTCTGTCTCTCTCTTTCTCTTTCTTTCACTGTCTCTTCCTCTCTACCTTTACCTTCATCTCCCTTCCCTTTCTCCCTGTTTTGTCTGTCTGTCTGTCGCTCTCTCTCTCTCTCTTTCTTTCACTGTCTCTTCCTCTCTACCTTTACCTTCATCTCCCTTCCCTTTCTCCCTGTTTTGTCTGTCTCTCTCTCTCTCTTTCCTTCACTGTCTCTTCCTCTCTACCTTTACCTTCATCTCCCTTCCCTTTCTCTGTTTTGTCTGTCTCTCTCTCTCTTTCTTTCACTGTCTCTTCCTCTCTACCTTTACCTTCATCTCCCTTCTCTTTCTCCCTGTTTTGTCTGTCTCTCTCTCTCTTTCTTTCACTGTCTCTTACTCTCTACCTTTACCTTCATCTCCCTTCTCTTTCTCCCTGTTTTGTCTGTCTCTCTCTCTCTCTTTCTTTTACTGTCTCTTCCTCTCAACATTTATCTTCATCTCCCTTCCCTTTCTCTCTGTTTTGTCATTGTGTGTGTCTCTCTCTCTTTCCTTCACTGTCTCTTCCTCTCTACCTTCACCTTCATCTCCCTTCCCTTTCTCTGTTTTGTCTGTCTCTCTCTCTCTTTTTTTCACTGTCTCTTCCTCTCTACCTTTACCTTCATCTCCCTTCCCTTTCTCTGTTTTGTCTGTCTCTCTCTCTCTTTCTTTCACTGTCTCTTCCTCTCTACCTTTACCTTCATCTCCCTTCCCTTTCTCCCTGTTTTGTCTGTCTCTCTCTCTCTTTCTTTCACTGTCTCTTCCTCTCTACCTTTACCTTCATCTCCCTTCCCTTTCTCTGTTTTGTCTTCATCTCTCTCTCTCTTTCTTTCACTGTCTCTTCCTCTCTACCTTTACCTTCATCTCCCTTCCCTTTCTCTGTTTTGTCTGTCTCTCTCTCTCTTTCTTTCACTGTCTCTTCCTCTCTACCTTTATCTTCATCTCCCTTCCCTTTCTCCCTGTTTTGTCTGTCTCTCTCTCTCTTTCTTTCACTGTCTCTTCCTCTCTACCTTTACCTTCATCTCCCTTCCCTTTCTCTGTTTTGTCTCTCTCTCTCTTTCTTTCACTGTCTCTTACTCTCTATCTTTACCTTCATCTCCCTTCCCTTTCTCCCTGTTTTGTCTGTCTCTCTCTTTCTTTTACTGTCTCTTCCTCTCTACCTTTACCTTCATCTCCCTTCTCTTTCTCCCTGTTTTGTCTGTCTCTCTCTCTCTTTCTTTCACTGTCTCTTCCTCTCTACCTTTACCTTCATCTCCCTTCTCTTTCTCCCTGTTTTGTCTGTCTCTCTCTCTCTTTCTTTCACTGTCTCTTACTCTCTACCTTTACCTTCATCTCCCTTCCCTTTCTCCCTGTTTTGTCTTCATCTCTCTCTCTCTTTCTTTCACTGTCTCTTCCTCTCTACCTTTACCTTCATCTCCCTTCCCTTTCTCCCTGTTTTGTCTGTCTGTCACTCTCTCTCTTTCACAGTCTCTTCCTCTCTACCTTTACCTTCATCTCCCCTCCCTTTCTCTCTGTTTTGTCTGTCTCTCTCTCTTTCTTTCACTGTCTCTTCCTCTCTACCTTTACCTTCATCTCCCTTCCCTTTCTCCCTGTTTTGTCTTCATCTCTCTCTCTTTCTTTCACTGTCTCTTCCACTCCATCATTGCCCCATCTCACTTCCCTTTCTCTCTATTGTGTCTGTCTCTCTCTTTCCCCCACTGTCTCTTCCACTCCATCATTGCCCCATCTCACTTCCCTTTCTCTCTATTGTGTCTGTCTCCCTCTTTCCCCCACTGTCTCTTCCACTCCATCATTGCCCCATATTACTTCCCTTTCTCTCTGTTTTCTGTCTCTCTCTCTCTTTCCCGTACTGTCTCTTCCTCACAAATCTCTCTCTCTCAGTAGAGTCTGCAATACTTATCAACGGCCTCAGGCTGTATGAGACTTTAAACACTTGGGAAGTCTCTATCTGAACAATGGGAATGTTGTAGCTAAAACTACCAGTCCTTTCAACATGACCAATAGAAAGCTCATTTGTTTATGAGGGAAAACTTCTTGAGAATCTAACAGACAGAATCTTGCCAGAAAATACAATTAGTCTCCTTATTTAATCTAATTTAATTAAATCTCAATATTCAAATCAGTCCCCCAGGTTATATCACTAAGGGCCCCTATTGTTGGTCAGACTGCAGGTGTTAGGGGTATTTCAATGGGGCAATTACAATGAAGCGTTTGCCCCACCCAAGCCTGGGGGCAGAGACTGGCTGATCAGGCAGGAAATCAAACGAGATTATAGGTGTTAGTTCTGGAATAAATTTGATAATGAGAAAAATATAGATATTTCATTAAAATTGTGGAAAATATGTAGATATAGTGGTCATGTTAAAGGAAACATACAGACTACGTGTGAGTACAGTAGACTACTCATTCTCCTATCTCTTTAATTACACCTAATACAGCTGTATGCATGTCACATATATGTATAAAGTCCATCCGTGTACCTGTGGGACAGGGTTAATTCACTAATATGGAGTGACGCCATTCAGAGCTGTGTTATTCATCTGGGACCTCAAACTTGAAAAATCATTTCACACCTTAGTGGATATGCTCCGCAGAAGAAGACATGTTATATGTTCCATAGAAGGTATCCCATAGAAGAAGACATGATATATGTTCCATAGAAGGTGTCCCATAGAAGAAGACATGATATATGTTCCATAGAAGGTGTCTCATAGAAGAAGACATGATATATGTTCCATAGAAGGTGTCCCATAGAAGAAGACATGATATATGTTCCATAGAATATGTTCCATAGAATAAGACATGATATATGTTCCATAGAATATGTTCCATAGAATAAGACATGTTATATGTTCCATAGAAGGTGTCCCATAGAAGAAGACATGATATATGTTCCATAGAAGGTGTCCCATAGAAGAAGACATGATATATGTTCCATAGAAGGTGTCTCATAGAAGAAGACATGATATATGTTCCATAGAAGGTGTCCCATAGAAGAAGACATGATATATGTTCCATAGAAGGTGTCCCATAGAAGAAGACATGATATATGTTCCATAGAATATGTTCCATAGAATAAGACATGTTATATGTTCCATAGAAGGTGTCCCATAGAAGAAGACATGATATATGTTCCATAGAAGGTGTCCCATAGAAGAAGACATGATATATGTTCCATAGAATATGTTCCATAGAATAAGACATGTTATATGTTCCATAGAAGGTGTCTCATAGAAGAAGACATGATATATGTAACATAGAAGGTGTCTCATAGAAGAAGACATGATATATGTTCCATAGAAGGTGTCCCATAGAAGAAGACATGATATATGTTCCATAGAATATGTTCCATAGAATAAGACATGTTATATGTTCCATAGAAGGTGTCCCATAGAAGAAGACATGATATATGTTCCATAGAAGGTGTCCCATAGAAGAAGACATGTTATATGTTCCATAGAAGGTGTCTCATAGAAGAAGACATGATATATGTTCCATAGAAGGTGTCCCATAGAAGAAGACATGATATATGTTCCATAGAATATGTTCCATAGAATAAGACATGTTATATGTTCCATAGAAGGTGTCCCATAGAAGAAGACATGATATATGTTCCATAGAAGGTGTCCCATAGAAGAAGACATGATATATGTTCCATAGAAGGTGTCTCATAGAAGAAGACATGATATATGTTCCATAGAAGGTGTCCCATAGAAGAAGACATGATATATGTTCCAGAGAAGGTGTCCCATAGAAGAAGACATGATATATGTTCCATAGAATAAGTTCCATAGAATAAGACATGTTATATGTGCCATAGAAGGTGTCCCATAGAAGAAGACATGATATATGTTCCATAGAAGGTGTCCCATAGAAGAAGACATGATATATGTTCCATAGAATATGTTCCATAAAATAAGACATGTTATATGTTCCATAGAAGGTGTCTCATAGAAGAAGACATGATATATGTTCCATAGAAGGTGTCTCATAGAAGAAGACATGATATATGTTCCATAGAAGGTGTCCCATAGAAGAAGACATGATATATGTTCCATAGAATATGTTCCATAGAATAAGACATGTTATATGTTCCATAGAAGGTGTCCCATAGAAGAAGACATGATATATGTTCCATAGAAGGTGTCCCATAGAAGAAGACATGTTATATGTTCCATAGAAGGTGTCTCATAGAAGAAGACATGATATATGTTCCATAAAAGGTGTCCCATAGAAGAAGACATGATATATGTTCCATAGAATATGTTCCATAGAATAAGACATGTTATATGTTCCATAGAAGGTGTCCCATAGAAGAAGACATGATATATGTTCCATAGAAGGTGTCCCATAGAAGAAGACATGATATATGTTCCATAGAAGGTGTCTCATAGAAGAAGACATGATATATGTTCCATAGAAGGTGTCCCATAGAAGAAGACATGATATATGTTCCATAGAAGGTGTCCCATAGAAGAAGACATGATATATGTTCCATAGAATATGTTCCATAGAACAAGACATGTTATATGTTCCATAGAAGGTGTCCCATAGAAGAAGACATGATATATGTTCCATAGAAGGTGTCCCATAGAAGAAGACATGATATATGTTCCATAGAATATGTTCCATAGAATAAGACATGTTATATGTTCCATAGAAGGTGTCTCATAGAAGAAGACATGATATATGTTCCATAGAAGGTGTCTCATAGAAGAAGACATGATATATGTTCCATAGAAGGTGTCCCATAGAAGAAGACATGATATATGTTCCATAGAATATGTTCCATAGAATAAGACATGTTATATGTTCCATAGAAGGTGTCCCATGGAAGAAGACATGATATATGTTCCATAGAAGGTGTCCCATAGAAGAAGACATGATATATGTTCCATAGAAGGTGTCCCATCGAAGAAAACATGATATATGTTCCATAGAAGGTGTCCCATCGAAGAAGACATGATATATGTTCCATAGAATATGTTCCATAGAATAAGACATGTTATATATACCATAGAAGGTGTCTCATAGAAGAAGACATGATATATGTTCCATAGAATATGTTCCATAGAATAAGACATGTTATATATACCATAGAAGGTGTCTCATAGAAGAAGACACGATATATGTTCCTTAGAATATGTTCCATAGAATAAGACATGTTATATATTCCATAGAAGGTGTCCCATAGAAGAAGACATGTTTGCATGTCTGCTTCTTTACATCCTACCCCCCCCCCCATATCTGCTTATTTCATTCCTATCTCTCATGTCTGCTTATTCCCATCCTACCACCCCATGTCTGCTTATTCCTTCCTACCCCCCCATATCTGCTTATTCCTTCCTACCCCCCCATATCTGCATATTCCTTCCTACCACTCAATGTCTGCTTATTCCTTCCTACCCCCCCCCCCCCATGTCTGCTTATTCCTTCCTACCACCCCATGTCTGCTTATTCCTTCCTACCCCCCCCATGTCTGCTTATTCCTTCCTACCACCCCATGTCTGCTTAATCCTTCCTACCCCCCATGTCTGCTTATTCCTTCCTACCCCCTATGTCTGCTTATTACCATCCTACCCCCCCCCCCATATCTGCTTATTCCTTCCTCCTCCATATCTGCTTATTCCTTCCTCCCCCATGTCTGCTTATTCCTTCCTACCCCCCATGTCTGCTTATTCCTTCCTCCCCCATGTTTGCTTATTCCCATCCTACCACCCCATGTCTGCTTATTCCTTCCTACCCCCCATGTCTGCTTATTCCCATCCTACCCCCCCATATCTGCGTATTCCTTCCTACCCCCCCATGTCTGCTTATTCCTTCCTACACCCCCATGTCTGCTTATTCCTTCCTACCCCCCTTATATCTGCTTATTCCTTCCTACACCCCCATGTCTGCTTATTCCTTCCTACCCCCCATGTCTGCTTATTCCCATCCTACCTACATGTTATATATTCCATAGAAGGTGTCCCATAGAAGAAGACATGATATATGTTCCTTAGAAGGTGTCCCATAGAAGAAGACATGATATATGTTCCATAGAATATGTTCCATAGAATAAGACATGTTATATGTTCCATAGAAGGTGTCTCATAGAAGAAGACATGATATATGTTCCATAGAAGGTGCCTCATAGAAGAAGACATGATATATGTTCCATAGAAGGTGTCCCATAGAAGAAGACATGATATATGTTCCATAGAATAAGACATGTTATACGTTCCATAGAAGGTGTCCCATAGAAGAAGACATGATATATGTTCCATAGAAGGTGTCCCATAGAAGAAGACATGATATATGTTCCTTAGAATATGTTCCATAGAATAAGACATGTTATATATTCCATAGAAGGTGTCTCATAGAAGAAGACATGATATATGTTCCATAGAAGGTGTCCCATAGAAGAAGACATGATATATGTTCCATAGAAGGTGTCCCATAGAAGAAGACATGATATATGTTCCATAGAATATGTTCCATAGAATAAGACATGATATATGTTCCATAGAATAAGACATGTTATATGTTCCATAGAAGGTGTCCCATAGAAGAAGACATGATATATGTTCCATAGAAGGTGTCTCATAGAAGAAGACATGATATATGTTCCATAGAAGGTGTCCCATAGAAGAAGACATGTTTGCATGTCTGCTTCTTTACATCCTACCTCCCCCCCCCCCCATATCTGCTTATTTCATTCCTATCTCCCATGTCTGCTTATTCCCATCCTACCACCCCATGTCTGCTTAATCCTTCCTACCCCCCATGTCTGCTTATTCCTTCCTACCCCCCATGTCTGCTTATTACCATCCTACCCCCCCATATCTGCTTATTCCTTCCTCCCCCATGTCTGCTTATTCCTTCCTACCCCCCCCATGTCTGCCTATTCCTTCCTACCCCATGTCTTCTTATTTCCATCCTACCCCCCATGTCTGCTTATTCCCATCCTACCCCCCCATATCTGCGTATTCCTTCCTACCCCCCCATGTCTGCTTATTCCTTCCTACCCCCCCCATGTCTGCTTATTCCTTCCTACCCCCCCCATATCTGCTTATTCCTTCCTACCCCCCATGTCTGCTTATTCCCATCCTACCCCCCCATGTCTGCTTATTCCTTCCTACCCCCCATGTCTGCTTATTCCCATCCTACCCCCCCATATCTGCTTATTCCTTCCTACCACCCCATGTCTGCTTATTCCCATCCTACCCCCCCATGTCTGCTTATTCCTTCCTACCCCCCATATCTGCTTATTCCTTCCTACCCCCCCCCCTATCTGCTTATTCCTTCCTACCCCCCATGTCTGCTTATTCCCATCCTACCCCCCATATCTGCTTATTCCTTCCTACCCCCCATGTCTGCTTATTCCCATCCTACCCCCCATATTTGCTTATTCCTTCCTCCCCCCCATGTCTGCTTATTCCCATCCTACCCCCCCATATCTGTTTATTCCTTCCTACCACCCCATGTCTGCTTATTCCTTCCTAGCCCCCCATATCTGCTTATTCCCATCCTACCACCCCATGTCTGCTTATTCCTTCCTACCCCCCCCATGTCTGCTTATTCCTTCCTACCCCCCCATGTCTGCTTATTCCTTCCTACCACCCCATGTCTGCTAAATCCTTCCTACCCCCCCATGTCTGCTTATTCCTTCCTACCCCCCATGTCTGCTTATTCCTTCCTACCACCCCATGTCTGCTTAATCCTTCCTACCCCCCATGTCTGCTTAATCCTTCCTACCCCCCATGTCTGCTTATTCCTTCCTACCCCCCCATGTCTGCTTATTACCATCCTACCCCCCCATATCTGCTTATTCCTTCCTCCCCCATGTCTGCTTATTCCTTCCTACCCCCCCATGTCTGCTTATTCCTTCCTCCCCCATGTCTGCTTATTCCCATCCTACCACCCCTTGTCTGCTTATTCCCATCCTACCCCCCATATCTGCTTATTCCTTCCTACCCCCCATGTCTGCTTATTCCCATCCTACCCCTGCATATCTGCGTATTCCTTCCTACCCCCCATGTCTGCTTATTCCTTCCTACCCCCCCCATGTCTGCTTATTCCTTCCTACCCCCCCCATATCTGCTTATTCCTTCCTACACCCCCATGTCTGCTTATTCCTTCCTACCCCCCATGTCTGCTTATTCCCATCCTACCCCCCCCATGTCTGCTTATTCCTTCCTACCCCCCATATCTGCTTATTCCCATCCTACCCCCCCATATCTGCTTATTCCTTCCTACCACCCCATGTCTGCTTATTCCCATCCTACCCCCCCATGTCTGCTTATTCCTTCCTACCCCCCCCCATATCTGCTTATTCCTTCCTACCACCCCATGTCTGCTTATTCCCCTCCTACCCCCCCCCCCATATCTGCTTATTCCTTCCTACCCCCCATGTCTGCTTATTCCCATCCTACCCCCCCATATTTGCTTATTCCTTCCTACCCCCCCATATCTGCTTATTCCTTCCTACCACCCCATGTCTGCTTATTCCTTCCTACCCCTCCATGTCTGCTTATTCCCATCCTACCCCCCCATATCTGTTTATTCCTTCCTACCCCATGTCTGCTAATTCCTTCCTACCCCCCCCCCCCATATCTGCTTAATCCTTCCTACCACCCCATGTCTGCTTATTCCTTCCTACCCCCCAAACTTGAAGAATAATTTCACACCTTAGTGGATATGCTCCGCAGAAGAAGACATGTTATATGTTCCATAGAAGGTGTCCCATAGAAGAAGACATGATATATGTTCCATAGAAGGTGTCCCATAGAAGAAGACATGATATATGTTCCATAGAAGGTGTCCCATAGAAGAAGACATGATATATGTTCCATAGAAGGTGTCCCATAGAAGAAGACATGATATATGTTCCTTAGAATATGTTCCATAGAATAAGACATGTTATATATTCCATAGAAGGTGTCTCATAGAAGAAGACATGATATATGTTCCATAGAAGGTGTCCCATAGAAGAAGACATGATATATGTTCCATAGAAGGTGTCCCATAGAAGAAGACATGATATATGTTCCATAGAATATGTTCCATAGAATAAGACATGATATATGTTCCATAGAATAAGACATGTTATATGTTCCATAGAAGGTGTCCCATAGAAGAAGACATGATATATGTTCCATAGAAGGTGTCTCATAGAAGAAGACATGATATATGTTCCATAGAAGGTGTCCCATAGAAGAAGACATGTTTGCATGTCTGCTTCTTTACATCCTACCTCCCCCCCCCCATATCTGCTTATTTCATTCCTATCTCCCATGTCTGCTTATTCCCATCCTACCACCCCATGTCTGCTTAATCCTTCCTACCCCCCATGTCTGCTTATTCCTTCCTACCCCCCATGTCTGCTTATTACCATCCTACCCCCCCCCCCCATATCTGCTTATTCCTTCCTCCCCCATGTCTGCTTATTCCTTCCTACCCCCCCATGTCTGCCTATTCCTTCCTACCCCATGTCTTCTTATTTCCATCCTACCCCCCATGTCTGCTTATTCCCATCCTACCCCCCCATATCTGCGTATTCCTTCCTACCCCCCCATGTCTGCTTATTCCTTCCTACCCCCCCATGTCTGCTTATTCCTTCCTACCCCCCCCATATCTGCTTATTCCTTCCTACCCCCCATGTCTGCTTATTCCCATCCTACCCCCCCATGTCTGCTTATTCCTTCCTACCCCCCATGTCTGCTTATTCCCATCCTACCCCCCCATATCTGCTTATTCCTTCCTACCACCCCATGTCTGCTTATTCCCATCCTACCCCCCCATGTCTGCTTATTCCTTCCTACCCCCCATATCTGCTTATTCCTTCCTACCCCCCCCTATCTGCTTATTCCTTCCTACCCCCCATGTCTGCTTATTCCCATCCTACCCCCCATATCTGCTTATTCCTTCCTACCCCCCATGTCTGCTTATTCCCATCCTACCCCCCATATTTGCTTATTCCTTCCTCCCCCCCATGTCTGCTTATTCCCATCCTACCCCCCCATATCTGTTTATTCCTTCCTACCACCCCATGTCTGCTTATTCCTTCCTAGCCCCCCATATCTGCTTATTCCCATCCTACCACCCCATGTCTGCTTATTCCTTCCTACCCCCCCCATGTCTGCTTATTCCTTCCTACCCCCCCATGTCTGCTTATTCCTTCCTACCACCCCATGTCTGCTTAATCCTTCCTACCCCCCATGTCTGCTTATTCCTTCCTACCCCCCATGTCTGCTTATTCCTTCCTACCACCCCATGTCTGCTTAATCCTTCCTACCCCCCCATATCTGCTTATTCCTTCCTACCCCCCCATGTCTGCTTATTCCCATCCTACCCCCCCATATCTGCTTATTCCTTCCTCCCCCATGTCTGCTTATTCCTTCCTACCCCCCCATGTCTGCTTATTCCTTCCTCCCCCATGTCTGCTTATTCCCATCCTACCACCCCTTGTCTGCTTATTCCCATCCTACCCCCCATATCTGCGTATTCCTTCCTACCCCCCATGTCTGCTTATTCCTTCCTACCCCCCCCCCATGTCTGCTTATTCCTTCCTACCCCCCCCATATCTGCTTATTCCTTCCTACACCCCCATGTCTGCTTATTCCTTCCTACCCCCCCATGTCTGCTTATTCCCATCCTACCCCCCCCCATGTCTGCTTATTCCTTCCTACCCCCCATATCTGCTTATTCCCATCCTACCCCCCCATATCTGCTTATTCCTTCCTACCACCCCATGTCTGCTTATTCCCATCCTACCCCCCCATGTCTGCTTATTCCTTCCTACCCCCCCCATATCTGCTTATTCCTTCCTACCACCCCATGTCTGCTTATTCCCATCCTACCCCCCCCCCCATATCTGCTTATTCCTTCCTACCCCCCATGTCTGCTTATTCCCATCCTACCCCCCCATATTTGCTTATTCCTTCCTACCCCCCCATATCTGCTTATTCCTTCCTACCACCCCATGTCTGCTTATTCCTTCCTACCCCTCCATGTCTGCTTATTCCCATCCTACCCCCCCATATCTGTTTATTCCTTCCTACCCCATGTCTGCTAATTCCTTCCTACCCCCCCCCCCCCCATATCTGCTTAATCCTTCCTACCACCCCATGTCTGCTTATTCCTTCCTACCCCCCAAACTTGAAGAATAATTTCACACCTTAGTGGATATGCTCCGCAGAAGAAGACATGTTATATGTTCCATAGAAGGTGTCCCATAGAAGAAGACATGATATATGTTCCATAGAAGGTGTCCCATAGAAGAAGACATGATATATGTTCCATAGAAGGTGTCCCATAGAAGAAGACATGATATATGTTCCATAGAAGGTGTCCCATAGAAGAAGACATGATATATGTTCCATAGAAGGTGTCCCATAGAAGAAGACATGATATATGTTCCTTAGAATATGTTCCATAGAATAAGACATGTTATATATTCCATAGAAGGTGTCCCATAGAAGAAGACATGTTTGCATGTCTGCTTCTTTACATCCTACCCCCCCCCCCCCATATCTGCTTATTTCATTCCTATCTCTCATGTCTGCTTATTCCTTCCTCCCCCATGTCTGCTTATTCCCATCCTACCACCCCATGTCTGCTTATTCCTTCCTACCACCCCATGTCTGCTTATTTCTTCCTCCCCCATGTCTGCTTATTCCCATCCTACCCCCCATATCTGCTTATTCCTTCCTACCCCCCCATGTCTGCTTATTCCCATCCTACTCCCCCCATATCTGCTTATTCCCATCCTACCCCCCCATATCTGCTTATTCCTTCCTACCCCCCATGTCTGCTTATTTCTTCCTACCCCCCATATTTGCTTATTCCTTCCTCCCCCCCATGTCTGCTTATTCCCATCCTACCCCCACCCCATATCTGATTATTCCTTCCTACCACCCCCATGTCTGCTTATTCCCATCCTACTCCCCCCATATCTGCTTATTCCTTCCTACCCCCCATGTCTGCTTATTCCTTCCTACCCCACCATGTCTGCTTATTCCTTTCTACCCCCCATGTCTGCTTATTCCCATCCTACCCCCTCATATCTGCTTATTCCTTCCAACCCCCCATGTCTGCTTATTCCTTCCTACCCCCCCATGTCTGCTTATTCCATCCTACCCCCCATTTCTGCTTATTCCCATCCTACCCCCCATATCTGCTTATTCCAATCCTTCCTCCCACATATCTACTTATTCCAATCCTTCCTCCCCCATGTCTGCTTCCTACCCACCTCATGTCGTCTTATTCCTTCCTACCCCCCCCCCCATGTCTGCTTATTCCTTCCTACCCCCCATGTCTGCTTATTCCCATCCTACTCCCCCCATATCTGCCTATTCCTTCCTACCCCCCATGTCTGATTATTCCCATCCTTCCTCCCCCATGTCTGCTTATTCCAATCCTTCCTCCCCCATGTCTGCTTATTCCAATCCTTCCTCCCCCGTGTCTGCTTATTCCAATCCTTCCTCCCCCATGTCTGCTTATTCCAATCCTTCCTCCCCCATGTCTGCTTATTCCAATCCTTCTTCCCCCATGTCTGCTTATTCCAATCCTTCCTCCCCCATGTCTGATTATTCCAATCCTTCCTCCCACATGTCTGCTTATTCCAATCCTTCCTCCCCCATGTCTGCTTATTCCAATCCTTCCTCCCCATGTCTGCTTATTCCCATCCTACCCCCGACCCATGTCTGCTTATTCCTTCCTACCCCCCCAAACTTGAAGAATAATTTCACACCTTAGTGGATATGCTCCGCAGAAGAAGACATGTTATATGTTCCATAGAAGGTGTCCCATAGAAGAAGACATGATATATGTTCCATAGAAGGTGTCTCATAGAAGAAGACATGATATATGTTCCATAGAAGGTGTCCCATAGAAGAAGACATGTTATATGTTCCATAGAAGGTGTCTCATAGAAGAAGACATGATATATGTTCCATAGAAGGTGTCCCATAGAAGAAGACATGATATATGTTCCATAGAAGGTGTCCCATAGAAGAAGACATGATATATGTTCCATAGAATATGTTCCATAGAAGAAGACATGATATATGTTCCATAGAAGGTGTCCCATAGAAGAAGACACGATATATGTTCCATAGAAGGTGTCCCATAGAAGAAGACATGATATATGTTCCATAGAAGGTGTCCCATAGAAGAAGACATGATATATGTTCCATAGAAGGTGTCCCATAGAAGAAGACATGATATATGTTCCTTAGAATATGTTCCATAGAATAAGACATGTTATATATTCCATAGAAGGTGTCCCATAGAAGAAGACATGATATATGTTCCATAGAAGGTGTCCCATAGAAGAAGACATGTTTGCATGTCTGCTTCTTTACATCCTACCCCCCCCCCCCATATCTGCTTATTTCATTCCTATCTCTCATATCTGCTTATTCCTTCCTCCCCCATGTCTGCTTATTCCTTCCTACCACCCCATGTCTGCTTATTTCTTCCTCCCCCATGTCTGCTTATTCCTTCCTACCACCCCATGTCTGCTTATTTCTTCCTCCCCCATGTCTGCTTATTCCCATCCTACCACCCCATGTCTGCTTATTCCTTCCTACCACCCCATGTCTGCTTATTTCTTCCTCCCCCATGTCTGCTTATTCCCATCCTACCCCCCCATATCTGCTTATTCCTTCCTACCCCCCCATGTCTGCTTATTCCCATCCTACTCCCCCCATATCTGCTTATTCCCATCCTACCCCCCCATATCTGCTTATTCCTTCCTACCCCCCCATGTCTGCTTATTTCTTCCTACCCCCCATATTTGCTTATTCCTTCCTCCCCCCCATGTCTGCTTATTCCCATCCTACCCCCACCCCATATCTGATTATTCCTTCCTACCACCCCCATGTCTGCTTATTCCCATCCTACTCCCCCCCATATCTGCTTATTCCTTCCTACCCCCCATGTCTGCTTATTCCTTCCTACCCCACCATGTCTGCTTATTCCTTTCTACCCCCCATGTCTGCTTATTCCCATCCTACCCCCTCATATCTGCTTATTCCTTCCAACCCCCCATGTCTGCTTATTCCTTCCTACCCCCCCATGTCTGCTTATTCCATCCTACCCCCCATTTCTGCTTATTCCCATCCTACCCCCCATATCTGCTTATTCCAATCCTTCCTCCCACATATCTACTTATTCCAATCCTTCCTCCCCCATGTCTGCTTCCTACCCACCTCATGTCGTCTTATTCCTTCCTACCCCCCCCCCATGTCTGCTTATTCCTTCCTACCCCCCATGTCTGCTTATTCCCATCCTACTCCCCCCATATCTGCCTATTCCTTCCTACCCCCCATGTCTGATTATTCCCATCCTTCCTCCCCCATGTCTGCTTATTCCAATCCTTCCTCCCCCATGTCTGCTTATTCCAATCCTTCCTCCCCCGTGTCTGCTTATTCCAATCCTTCCTCCCCCATGTCTGCTTATTCCAATCCTTCCTCCCCCATGTCTGCTTATTCCAATCCTTCTTCCCCCATGTCTGCTTATTCCAATCCTTCCTCCCCCATGTCTGATTATTCCAATCCTTCCTCCCACATGTCTGCTTATTCCAATCCTTCCTCCCCCATGTCTGCTTATTCCAATCCTTCCTCCCCATGTCTGCTTATTCCCATCCTACCCCCGACCCATGTCTGCTTATTCCTTCCTACCCCCCCAAACTTGAAGAATAATTTCACACCTTAGTGGATATGCTCCGCAGAAGAAGACATGTTATATGTTCCATAGAAGGTGTCCCATAGAAGAAGACATGATATATGTTCCATAGAAGGTGTCTCATAGAAGAAGACATGATATATGTTCCATAGAAGGTGTCCCATAGAAGAAGACATGTTATATGTTCCATAGAAGGTGTCTCATAGAAGAAGACATGATATATGTTCCATAGAAGGTGTCCCATAGAAGAAGACATGATATATGTTCCATAGAAGGTGTCCCATAGAAGAAGACATGATATATGTTCCATAGAAGGTGTCCCATAGAAGAAGACATGATATATGTTCCATAGAATATGTTCCATAGAAGAAGACATGATATATGTTCCATAGAAGGTGTCCCATAGAAGAAGACACGATATATGTTCCATAGAAGGTGTCCCATAGAAGAAGACACGATATATGTTCCTTAGAATATGTTCCATAGAATAAGACATGTTATATATTCCATAGAAGGTGTCCCATAGAAGAAGACATGTTTGCATGTCTGCTTCTTTACATCCTACCCCCCCCCATATCTGCTTATTTCATTCCTATCTCTCATGTCTGCTTATTCCCATCCTACCACCCCATGTCTGCTTATTCCTTCCTCCCCCATGTCTGCTTATTCCCATCCTACCACCCCATGTCTGCTTATTCCTTCCTCCCCCATGTCTGCTTATTCCCATCCTACCCCCCATATCTGCTTATTCCTTCCTCCCCCATGTCTGCTTATTCCCATCCTTCTCCCCCCACATCTGCTTATTTCTTCCTACCCCCCCCCCCATGTCTGCTTATTCCTTCCTACCACCCCATGTCTGCTTATTCCCATCCTACCCCCCCATGTCTGCTTATTCCTTCCTACCCCCCCATGTCTGCTTATTTCCATCCTACTCCCCCCATATCTGCTTATTCCTTCCTACCCCACCATGTTTGCTTATTCCTTCCTACCCCCCATGTCTGCTTATTCCCATCCTACCCCCCCATGTCTGCTTATTCCCATCCTACTCCCCCCATATCTGCTTATTCCTTCCTACCCCCCCATGTCTGCTTATTCCTTTCTACCCCCCCCATGTCTGCTTATTCCCATCCTACCCCCCCATATCTGCTTATTCCTTCCTACCCCCCATGTCTGCTTATTCCTTCCTAACCCCCCATGTTTGCTTATTCCCATCCTACTCCCCCCATCCCTGCTTATTCCTTCCTACCCCCCATGTCTGCTTATTCCATCCTACCCCCCCATTTCTGCTTATTCCCATCCTACCCCCCCCATGTCTGCTAATTCCTTCCTACCCCTCCCCCCATATCTGCTTAATCCTTCCTACCACCCCATATCTGCTTATTCCAATCCTTCCTCCCACATATCTGCTTATTCCAATCCTTCCTCCCACATATCTGCTTATTCCAATCCTTCCTCCCACATATCTGCTTATTCCAATCCTTCCTCCCACGTCTGCTTCCTACCCCCCTCATGTCGTCTTATTCCTTCCTACCCCCCCATGTCTGCTTATTCCTTCCTACCCCCCCCATGTCTGCTTATTCCCATCCTACCCCCCCCCCATGTCTGATTATTCCCATCCTTCCTCCCCCATGTCTGCTTATTCCCATCCTACCCCCCATATCTGATTATTCCCATCCTTCCTCCCCCATGTCTGCTTATTCCAATCCTTCCTCCCCCATGTCTGCTTATTCCCATCCTACCCCCTATATCTGCTTATTCCCATCCTACCCCCGACCCATGTCTGCTTATTCCCATCTTCTATTAACAATTGCTTAAATACTGTTTTACTCACTGAAACCTTCCAAACAATCCCTACAAAGTTCTCCCCCCCCCCCACTACAGCTCATGAATACAGAGTTTCTGTTGGCACTAGATGTTTCAGCAATGCGGCTGAGACAAGGTGTGACCAGTAAGTACACATCGTACTACCGAGACAGTGTGTGGATGAGCTGCTGGGGCAAGGCTTTGTAGGGACTATTTGTAAGGTTTCAGTGAGTAAAACCAGAGCTTTTACGAACTTGTTAATAAAATGATGTTTAGATAAAAGCACACTTTTAGGTAGGTTATTTTAATATTAAAACAGGAAACCTTCCATATCCCTTTAATGGCTGTAAGGGTATCATCCATTTATATACTGGTGGGTTTCAGTCCCCGTCCTTCATCTTGACTCCGGCCTGTCTGATCATACAATACAAGTCATCGCACCTTTTTCACTAGCACTGAATTACTAATGAGCATTGTGTCACCATTACATCTCCCCAGACCTAACCACCCGAACAGGCTGAAATACACTGGTTAATTCACTTATTAATTACCATTAATTACAGGAAACATGGAAAGCTAATCAGCATTAAATAGGAATAATACTGTTAGAGTAAACTATTGGGATATCTGGATGGCAAATACAGCCTTATAACATATTATGGGGCACATATCAGAGCTTTAATACACATTATAGGGCAAGTCAGAGCTTTAATACACATTATAGGCACATATCAGAGCTTTAATACACATTATAGGCACATATCAGAGCTTTAATACACATTATAGGCACATATCAGAGCTTTAATACACATTATAGGGCAAGTCAGAGCTTTAATATACATTATAGGCACATATCAGAGCTTTAATACACATTATAGGGCACATATCAGAGCTTTAATACACATTATAGGGCAAGTCAGAGCTTTAATACACATTATAGGCACATATCAGAGCTTTAATACACATTATAGGCACATATCAGAGCTTTAATACACATTATAGGGCACATATCAGAGTTTAATACACATTATAGGGCACGTCAGAGCTTTAATACACATTATAGGCCCATATCAGAGCTTTAATACACATTATAGGGCACATATCAGAGCTTTACTATACATTATAGGGCACGTCAGAGCTTTAATACACATTATAGGGCACGTCAGAGCTTTAATACACATTATAGGCACATATCAGAGCTTTAATACACATTATAGGGCACATATCAGAGCTTTAATACACATTATAGGGCACGTCAGAGCTTTAATACACATTATAGGCACATATCAGAGCTTTAATACACATTATAGGGCACATATCAGAGCTTTAATACACATTATAGGGCACGTCAGAGCTTTAATACACATTATAGGGCACGTCAGAGCTTTAATACACATTATAGGGTCCATATCAGAGCTTTAATACACATTATAGGGCACGTCAGAGCTTTAATACACATTATAGGGCACATATCAGAGCTTTAATACACATTATAGGGCACGTCAGAGCTTTAATACACATTATAGGGCACATATCAGAGCTTTAATACACATTATAGGGCACGTCAGAGCTTTAATACACATTATAGGGCACATATCAGAGCTTTAATACACATTATAGGGCACATATCAGAGCTTTAATACACATTATAGGGCAAGTCAGAGCTTTAATACACATTATAGGCACATATCAGAGCTTTAATACACATTATAGGCACATATCAGAGCTTTAATACACATTATAGGGCACATATCAGAGTTTAATACACATTATAGGGCACGTCAGAGCTTTAATACACATTATAGGGCACGTCAGAGCTTTAATACACATTATAGGCACATATCAGAGCTTTAATACACATTATAGGGCACGTCAGAGCTTTAATACACATTATAGGCACATATCAGAGCTTTAATACACATTATAGGGCACATATCAGAGCTTTAATACACATTATAGGGCACGTCAGAGCTTTAATACACATTATAGGGCACGTCAGAGCTTTAATACACATTATAGGGTCCATATCAGAGCTTTAATACACATTATAGGGCACGTCAGAGCTTTAATACACATTATAGGGCACATATCAGAGCTTTAATACACATTATAGGGCACGTCAGAGCTTTAATACACATTATAGGGCACATATCAGAGCTTTAATACACATTATAGGGCACGTCAGAGCTTTAATACACATTATAGGGCACATATCAGAGCTTTAATACACATTATAGGCCCATATCAGAGCTTTAATACACATTATAGGCCCATATCAGAGCTTTAATACACATTATAGGCACATATCAGAGCTTTAATACACATTATAGGGCACATATCAGAGCTTTAATACACATTATAGGGCACGTTAGAGCTTTAATACACATCATAGGCACATATCAGAGCTTTAATACACATTATAGGCACATATCAGAGCTTTACTACACATTATAGGGCACGTCAGAGCTTTAATACACATTATAGGGCACGTCAGAGCTTTAATACACATTATAGGGCACATATCAGAGCTTTAATACACATTATAGGCACATATCAGAGCTTTAATACACATTATAGGGCCCATATCAGAGCTTTACTACACATTATAGGGCACGTCAGAGCTTTAATACACATTATAGGCCCATATCAGAGCTTTAATACACATTATAGGCCCATATCAGAGCTTTAATACACATTATAGGCCCATATCAGAGCTTTAATACACATTATAGGCACATATCAGAGCTTTAATACACATTATAGGCCCATATCAGAGCTTTAATACACATTATAGGGCACATATCAGAGCTTTAATACACATTATAGGCCCATATCAGAGCTTTAATACACATTATAGGGCCCATATCAGAGCTTTACTATACGTTATAGGGCCCATATCAGAGCTTTAATACACATTATAGGCCCATATCAGAGCTTTAATACACATTATAGGCCCATATCAGAGCTTTAATACACATTATAGGGCACATATCAGAGCTTTAATACACATTATAGGGCCCATATCAGAGCTTTAATACACATTATAGGCACATATCGGAGCTTTACTACACATTATAGGGCACGTCAGAGCTTTAATACACATTATAGGGCCCATATCAGAGCTTTAATACACATTATAGGGCACATATCAGAGCTTTAATACACATTATAGGGCACATATCAGAGCTTTAATACACATTATAGGGCACGTCAGAGCTTTAATACACATTATAGGCACATATCAGAGCTTTAATACACATTATAGAGCCCATATCAGAGCTTTACTATACATTATAGGGCACTTCAGAGCTTTAATACACATTATAGGGCACATATCAGAGCTTTAATACATATTATAGGGCACATATCAGAGCTTTAATACACATTATAGGGCACGTCAGAGCTTTAATACACATTATAGGGCACATATCAGAGCTTTAATACACATTATAGGGCCCATATCAGAGCTTTACTATACATTATAGGGCACGTCAGAGCTTTAATACACATTATAGGGCACGTCAGAGCTTTAATACACATTATATGCACATATCAGAGCTTTGATACACATTATAGGCACGCATCAGAGCTTTAATACACATTATAGGGCACATATCAGAGCTTTAATACACATTATAGGGCACGTCAGAGCTTTAATACACATTATAGGGCACATATCAGAGCTTTAATACACATTATAGGGCCCATATCAGAGCTTTACTATACATTATAGGGCACGTCACAGCTTTAATACACATTATATGCACATATCAGAGCTTTGATACACATTATAGGCACATATCAGAGCTTTGATACACATTATAGGCACGCATCAGAGCTTTAATACACATTATAGGGCACATATCAGAGCTTTAATACACATTATAGAGCCCATATCAGAGCTTTACTATACGTTATAGGGCGCATATTGGAGCTTTAATACACATTATAGGCACATATCAGAGCATTAATACACCTTATAGGGCACATGTCGGAGCTTTAATACACATTATAGGGCACGTCAGAGCTTTAATACACATTATAGGCACATATCAGAGCTTTACTACACATTATAGGGCACATATCAGAGCTTTAATACACATTATAGGCACATATCAGAGCTTTAATACACATTATAGGCACATATCAGAGCTTTAATACACATTATAGGGCACGTTAGAGCTTTAATACACATTATAGGCACATATCAGAGCTTTACTATACGTTATAGGGCACATATTGGAGCTTTAATACACATTATATGCACATATCAGAGCTTTAATACACATTATAGGCCCATATCAGAGCTTTAATAAACATTATAGGGCACATATCAGAGCTTTAATACACATTATAGGGCCCATATCAGAGCTTTACTACACATTATAGGGCACGTCAGAGCTTTAATACACATTATAGGCACATATCAGATTCAAAGGAAAAATGGGAAAATAAATGTTACACCCTCTCTAATAGTCTATTGTGCGCTATTTTGGTTCCTGGATTTTACTATGTAATATATATATTTAAATCAAACAAATAGTGCCTATATGAAGCAGCCATGAATGTCCAGTAATCTTGTAATTTAGTAATTATTAATCATATATATATATATATATATATATATATATATATATATATATATATTAATAATGAGTAATGCAATATAATTTCATACCTTTTGTATTGGGCAAACGTTTTATTTATAATGACGAGATCTCGAGAGGCTCAACCTCTCTTTATCAAGTCTGAAGCAATACTAACATGAGATGGAACCCTCAGTTTGATGCAGAGAGAGTGGAGACAGCATCTGACCTCATCAGGTAAATACATATAGGGGAATAAACACAACATAGTAAAGGAAACAATATACACATATAGATCAATATATACATGAAAAACAGAGCACAGTGATATCTTTCCTGTTGGACAAACACCTTACTAAGAGTGCCAGCCTATTATGATATAATATCATAGTACATTCAACACCTTCCATTCATCTATAAAACTTAAAATGGATTTCTCTACAGAACAGGTAAACTTTATAGACACTACTATATCCATCACCAATGGCACTCTTCACTCATCTATATATAGGAAACCTACAGACAGATGTAATTACCTACACAGCTCCAGTTTCCATCCCTCCCACACCAAACAAGTCATCATCCATAGTCAAGCTATTAGATACCATCGGATTTGCTCAAACACTGGAGACCGTGATACAAATATTAAAACACTGTCTGAATCTTTCAAACAAAAGGGTTACAAACCCCGTATTATTACCCAAACAAATAACCACTGCTATCAAAATACCCTGTAAGAAACTACTTCACGTATACATCTAGTGACCATATACCATCCAATTTTAGAGAAAATCCAGAAAATTATCAAAGATATACAGCCATTAATAATTAAAGATACTGAATTAAAATATATATTTCCAAAACCTTTCATTTAAACAACCACCAAACCTGAAACAAAAACTTGTCAGCAGAAAATTGGCCAATGAACAACTGAAAATAAAAGATTGATCTAAACCTTGTAACAAACGTGCCTGTAAGTTATGTCAATACATTTGTAATGATGATACAGCCACACATAACAACAAGACCTATAACATCAAATGATCATATTCATGTACATCGTCCAATGTGGTTTATATGATACAATGCACTTTATGTGACACAGGCTGTTACATTGGAGAAACCGGCCAAAAAAAAAGCATTTAAGGATGAATTTACACAGGCATTCAATAAGAAAACATAATGAAGACAGTTATTGTAGTCCATTAGGACACCATTTTAGCCAGAATGATCACTCCATCCACAACTTAAATGTCAAAATACTCAGAGAAAAATGTAAAAACATCCAAGAGAGAAAAGCATTTGAAATAAAGATGATCACATTCTTCAACACTAAAAATATAGGACTTAATATGGACTTGGGTTTTCTAACACATTATCACAATTTCATGTGATTTTTTCTTTTTATACCATAACAGGCTGGCACTCTTAGTGAGGTGTTTGTCCAACAGGAAATATATCACTGTGCTCTGTTTTGTCAAGTATATATTGATGTATGTATATGTGTATATTGTTTCCTTTACTATGTTGTGTTTATTCCCCTATATGTATTTACCTGATGAGGTCAGATGCTGTCTCCACTCTCTCTGCATCAAACTGAGGCTTCCATCTCGTGTTAGTATTGATTGAGACTTGATAAAGAGAGGTTGAGCCTCTCAAAAGCTCATCGTTATAAATAAGACGTTTGTCCAATGCAAAAGGTATCAAATTATATTGCAATACTCATTATTAATCTCTCTCTTTCTCTCTTTATATATATATATATATATATATATATATATATATATATATATATATATATAACCTTTATTGTAATATATATATATATATATATATATATGATTAATATTTACTTATTAGAATATATAATATACATGTCATTGAAACATAAAGCTAATAACAATATTAATTGCTATTAACAAAATAAATTTTCTCAGAGTAAATCTGCCTTTCTGATCCACCTACCGAGCATGGACTGTTATCACTTTCTTATTGGTGAATATTATTCTTTCTGTTTACAAAATACATAAAAGCATTTTATTTAGGGGATTTCCAGTCCTGAAGCAGGTTCAGACAATAGATAGCTTTTATTTTTATTGCGTAAATCCCCATATCTATTACCTTTAATAGGCCTTAGGCTTTATTGTCCAAGTGTTGTTCAATAAAGTTTGGTGGAAAAAAACAGGTGCCTTTTCCAACATGGCGGCTTGAGCAGTGTCCTCCGCAATGTGGCGAATCCGACTTGAAGATGGCGCCCCCGCCCTTGTAACCTGTAATGTCCACCACAAGATGGCGCCGAGTTTTAAAGCGTGTTGGGGGAACGCCAGTCACAAGATGGCGTTGAGTTTTAACGCTAATGAAGAGATGCCAGTCACAAGATGGCGTAAAGTTTAAAAGCGATGAAGAGAATCCAGTCACAAGATGGCGCAAGTGACGTTGCACCAAGAAGGCGTAACTGAACTTACAGTGGGTGTTGCCATGGTTATTACCCAGCGCCACCCTCGGTCACGCTGCAGTATAAGGTTACGCGTTGAGGTCAGAGCCGCAGTCACGTCACGTAGGCCGGCAGGAACATGGCGGCTCCGGGGGAATACTTCAGCGTCGGGTCCCAGGTCTCGTGTAGGACCTGCCAGGAGCAGCGGCTGCAGGGGGAGGTCGTGGCATTCGACTACCAGAGCAAAATGCTGGCGCTGAGTATCCTGAGATACGGGAAGAGGATTGGGGAGACGGGATGGGGAAATGGGGAGGAGGGAGGCCCGAGGAATAGGAGAGACCGGGGATTAGGGGCGGATGAAGGCCCGAGGAATAGGAGAGACCCGGGGACCAAGGGAGCCCTGAAGAAGAGGAGAGACCGGGGGCTAGGGTAGAAGAGAGATCCGATACTAAGGAGGCCCGAGGAACAGGATACATCGGGGACATGGGGTGGAGGAGGGAAGCCTGAGGAACAGGGGACTAGGGGAAGAGGAAGGCCCGAGGAACAGGAGAGACCGATGGTGGCTTTAGGGAGAGAGGCTGGGGGAGGAGGGAGGCCTAAGGGCGAGAGAAGGTATGTGGGTACAAGGGGAGGAGGGATGCCTGGGAGAGAGGATAGAATGGGGAGGAGGGAGGCCTGAGAGAGAGAGAGAGAAAATAGACGGGGGAGGAGAGAGGCCTGATCGAGGATAGACTGGGGAGGAGGGAGGCGAGAGAGGATAGACTGGGGGGGAGGAGGGAGGCGAGAGAGAGGATAGACTGGGGGGGAGGAGGGAGGCGAGAGAGAGGATAGACTGGGGAGGAGGGAGGCGAGAGAGAGGATAGACTGGGGAGGAGGGAGAGAGAGAATAGACTGGGGAGGAGGGAGGCCTGAGAGAGAGAGAGGATAGACTGGGGAGGAGGGAGGCCTGAGAGAGAGAGAGGATAGACTGGGGAGGAGGGAGGCCTGAGAGAGAGGATAGACTGGGTAGGAGGGAGGCATGAGAGAGAGAAAATAGACTGGGGAGGAGGGAGGCCTGATAGAGGATAGACTGGGGAGGAGGGAGGCCTGATAGAGGATAGACTGGGGAGGAGGGAGGCCTGATAGAGGATAGACTGGGGAGGAGGGAGGCCTGATAGAGGATAGACTGGGGAGGAGGGAGGCCTGAGAGAGAGAGGATAGACTGGGGAGGAGGGAGGCCTGAGAGAGAGAGGATAGACTGGGGAGGAGGGAGGCCTGAGAGAGAGAGGATAGACTGGGGAGGAGGGAGGCCTTATAGAGGATAGACTGGGGAGGAGGGAGGCCTTATAGAGGATAGACTGGGGAGGAGGGAGGCCTGAGAGAGAGGATAGACTGGGGAGGAGGGAGGCGAGAGAGAGGATAGACTGGGGAGGAGGGAGGCGAGAGAGAGGATAGACTGGGGAGGAGGGAGGCGAGAGAGAGGATAGACTGGGGAGGACGGAGGCGAGAGAGAGGATAGACTGGGGAGGACGGAGGCGAGAGAGAGGATAGACTGGGGAGGAGGGAGGCGAGAGAGAGGATAGACTGGGGAGGAGGGAGGCGAGAGAGAGGATAGACTGGGGAGGAGGGAGGCGAGAGAGAGGATAGACTGGGGAGGAGGGAGGCGAGAGAGAGGATAGACTGGGAGGAGGGAGGCGAGAGAGAGGATAGACTGGGGAGGAGGGAGGCGAGAGAGAGGATAGACTGGGGAGGAGGGAGGCGAGAGAGAGGATAGACTGTGGAGGAGGGAGGCGAGAGAGAGGATAGACTGGGGAGGAGGGAGGCGAGAGAGAGGATAGACTGGGGAGGAGGGAGGCGAGAGAGAGGATAGACTGGGGGAGGAGGGAGGCGAGAGAGAGGATAGACTGGGGAGGAGGGAGGCGAGAGAGAGGATAGACTGGGGAGGAGGGAGGCGAGAGAGAGGATAGACTGGGGAGGAGGGAGGCCTGAGAGAGAGGATAGACTGGGGGGGAGGGAGGCCTGAGAGAGAGGATAGACTGGGGGGGAGGGAGGCCTGAGAGAGAGGATAGACTGGGGGGGAGGGAGGCCTGAGAGAGAGGATAGACTGGGGGGGAGGGAGGCCTGAGAGAGAGGATAGACTGGGGGGGAGGGAGGCCTGAGAGAGAGGATAGACTGGGGGGAGGGAGGCCTGAGAGAGAGGATAGACTGGGTAGGAGGGAGGCATGAGAGAGAGAAAATAGACTGGGGAGGAGGGAGGCCTGATAGAGGATAGACTGGGGAGGAGGGAGGCCTGATAGAGGATGGACTGTGGAGGAGGGAGGACAGAGAGAGAGGATGGACTGTGGAGGAGGGAGGACAGAGAGAGAGGATGAACTGTGGAGGAGGGAGGTCAGAGAGAGAGGATGGACTGTGGAGGAGGGAGGACAGAGAGAGGATGAACTGTGGAGGAGGGAGGACAGAGAGAGGATGGACTGTGGAGGAGGGAGGACAGAGAGAGAGGATGGACTGTGGAGGAGGGAGGACAGAGAGAGGATGGACTGTGGAGGAGGGAGGACAGAGAGAGAGGATGGACTGTGGAGGAGGGAGGACAGAGAGAGAGGATGGACTGTGGAGGAGGGAGGACAGAGAGAGAGGATGGACTGTGGAGGAGGGAGGACAGAGAGAGAGGATGGACTGTGGAGGAGGGAGGACAGAGAGAGAGGATGGACTGTGGAGGAGGGAGGACAGAGAGAGAGGATGGACTGTGGAGGAGGGAGGACAGAGAGAGAGGATGGACTGTGGAGGGGGGAGGAGGCCTGAGAGAGAGGATAAACTGGGGAGGAGGGAGGACAGAGAGAGAGTGAGAGGATAGACCAAGAGAGTGTGGTCTGGAGGGAGGTTGTGTGATTGGAATAGACAAAGATATTGCTTTTTGGTGACCGGGACAAAGGACGGGATCTGAGACTGTGAGGAGGCTGGGACAAGATGCTGGTACGGAGTATCTTATATGGGGGGAGAGCTTGAGAGACTGCAATGGGGCCTTAGAAAGACCAGGATGGAGGTAGTGGGAGCTTGGAAGGGTTAGGACAATTCTCTTACTAGAGTGTTAGGTTATGCTAACATTGGATATTTGGTACTTAATACACTTTTTTTTATTATATAAAATCATCCACTCAAAGCAGACAAAAAAAAACTGGACTCATGTGGGGGCTTGTCCTTGTCAGCCAATAAGCAGTAATATACCTGTACGAGTCATACTTGTCTGCCTGTGGCATGTAGACATACTTATTCTCTGTGCACTTCCTGTTACACCAGTTTTACTTTCTGTTTTCATGCAAAACGCAGCTTTGGTGCCATCTAAAGCATGAGAGGAAGTGTTGTGTCCCTTTAAGTGAGGGTGGGTAGTGATGCTGGGGTCCGGAGGGAGACCGCTGTCTCTTCCAATATTATATGAAGTGGGTGTAGAGGTGTCTTGGGTAGGTGGGCATCCGAGTGATGTGGGTCATGCATTTCTGGAGACCGGCCTTGTATGCATGGGGAGCTGATTCTTCAGCCTGTGGTAATCAGAGAATCATTGCTGAGATAAATAGTGGATGAGTGGCCCATGGCTTTCATGTTAGTACATTTATGTTGAAATTACTTATAAAATGTATTTCCTGCTCAGAATTCCCCGAAATAGTTTTTGCACTGGACTATGGGAAAATGGGCCGGGACATGCAAATGAGCCCACCTTGCATTTTTTTCCTCTAATCCAAACCAATGTATATGTGGCTCCTTTTGGGCATATGCCCAGAGTATAACTGCTTTAAAGCACAGCATAGGCAGCAGCTGACCCCTAAGGATTTTATTTCCCAGCCCCCCTGCTTGTCCTTATCCAGGGTACACGGGTTAGTGACCCCATGGCCATGTCAGTGAATCCTGCTTGGTGTAGTTAAAGGGACATGGCAGGTTACTGGGTATATGATATCCTGGGTATCTATTTGCTAACATGTACTTTATTTTATAAAGAAGTGGTTACAATCTCTGTATGAACTGCCTAATAGTCCCTGTATGGGTCTGCATATGTTGCAGTGGGCAGCGCTGGATGTGCAGTGTAGTGTCTTGGCCTATCAGGGACCTCAGGTCAGGAGCATGTTGCAGAACTGGGTACGTGTACAATAACGTTCCTAGAATCTTTGTTTTCCCATTTCTGGTGCTTTCCTTAACCCAACGCTTGCAGAGTGTCCCTCGTCTAGTGGCAAACCCAACCACGCCGACATCCTCCTGCTCAACCTGGCATACGTGTCAGAAGTGGAAGTGCTGCACGACCGTACACAGACCCCTCCACCACTCGCCTCCCTCAATATCAACAAGGTGAGGAATCCACTAAGAATCCTATATAATTACTTAAAGAATCATAATCATGCTGTGTTAAAGTGGCTACACTTTGGAGACAAGTTTGTTTACTGTGGGTGTAGATTGTTTGGCTTCTTACCTAATCAGATTGTTCTTAAGACCGCAGCCTTTACCTTATTACTATTGACAGTCTGCTCCACTGATGCTGTAATCTGATGGCACTTTTAATATTTAATGACATTTTTGTGAAATTAGCATGGTTGCTTCCAACAAATCTACTTTTCTCCACCCCGTGTTGGGTGTCCAAGGGCTGAAAGAGGAACTGCCCAGCATGCCATGCATGCATATATACCACTGTAGGGGGACTAGGCCGATAACATTATCAGACGGTCCTTGGGGCAGATCTTCATACTTTCTTTTTTTTTCTTAGCTCGCTAACAGAGCTCGGTTGGAGAAGGAAGAGAAGCTGAGCCAAGCTTACGCCATCAGCGCTGGAGTCTCCTTGGATGGACAGCAGCTATTCCAGACTATACACAAGACGTAAGTGTTCCAAGTACAATGTGCTGCTCCTTGTATACTCACATCTATGTTGTCTGCTGCTTGTTTCTTAATTATTTTTTTTATTGCCCTTAAGACAATGAGCATTGATCAAATATATTACTATACTTTTTTTTTTTTTTTTTTTGTAGGCCCTTTTGAAAGTCTAAATATGTTAAGAAAATGACTTCTTGCTCAGGTTTCCCAGAAATGCTAATTGCATTGCACTCTGGGAGACTGGGCAGGGACATGCAAATGAGGGTTCAATGTATCTTACTCTTGATCGGAAATACAATTTTATACATGGCTCCTTTTAGGCATATTAAAGCTGTATTACACCGCCTTAAGCAAAGCCCAGTATTGGATTATGCACAAGCCAGGAAACCTAACCACAGACAGTCACTATTTTGAGGTTAATGCTTCTAGTCAATGTGAGAAGGTAGACATTCTCTCCACATGCCGGACTAGTTTCTTTCTGTAGAAAGACTATATACAAGTAACATTGCAGTTATTGTGTGGTGTACGAGACGTCTGCTTGTATTATCCTACGTGTGCACACTGAATAGCTTCAAGACAGGCATTTGCTTGAATTGTAAGTATATTAAAAGGACATGGAAGGATCCTGGTTTATAATATTCAGATTGACCTAAATGTTTGCCTATCTAAACATTTATTTTATTATTGGGTACTTTAAATATAATAATTAAATAAAATCATATTCTTGACCACTAACAAGTAAATAGTGTTTTTTTTTTTGTTTTTTTTTAAACAGCCTTCAAATGAGAACGTATTTGTTTTAGTGTTTGTCAGAAATGTGGCAGATATAAACGAAGCTAAAACACTGCAGCTTCATACGTAAGCCATTTTTAGTGGTGCATGAGGAATCCAGACAAATCTCATCAATGTATAGAATATAGGTCCCAAACTGTCCTTGGCTGACCTTCCTATAGTCGGCGACATTGTCTGTACTCCTGTAAACACAAGAATCACTACTATAAACACTGTGCGTACTCTTACTCCACCAGTGCAAATGGCTTATGTATGAAGGTGCAGTGACTCCAAACAATATAGAAAGTTGGCTATTTACTGTATTTCTATCTAAAATCAAATGATCCCTGTATGGATCTGCCTACTGCAATGTATGCAGACTCAGACTGTCGGCTGTGTGCTGTATCTCATCTTAACCAATCTGTTACCGTCTCTCAGAAATGTGCTGCTGAAACATGGGCCCTGATAGGCTATATATTTAATACACTATTTACCGTCCAACAATATATTATAATAATATAAGGTGAATGACTGATTAAAGTAGTACTAGATTATCGTTTCCACACTGTAAGGGAATTACTAATGCAAATTGCCACCAGTAAGTAAATTATAGGCCATAACATCGAGTAACTGGTACCAATGCTCAGGTATACTGATGCCCTCTCTGGGAGCCTCACAAATTACCTATTTTTGGTTTACTAGCCACCATTCAGTTAAGTTTCCCTCGTATTGGCAGCCTAATGATCATTTTGCTGTGGCTTTCTCAAAGGTAAATGCAAATTATATAATGACGGGGCTAGGTCAATACACTACAGAATATGAGGAAAAACTCTAGGCCTGCATGTGCAGAGGGCAGACTCATACAGGGACTATTTGTGTGGATTTTAGGCAGTAAAACCAAGCTTATAAGCACTTCTTAATAAAACAAAATACATGCCAGTAAATGGACATACAGGATTATTACATACCTCGTAACATCCTGGAACCTTCCATATCCCTTTTAAAATTCAATGTATACGATCACACCAGGGTTTGTGTATTCCTTCCAGGCATAGGTGGCTCGGCTACTGTGGCCTTTGACCTTTGATGGCCTTGAGGACGTAGTTGAAATTCTCTCCTAGACTTGTGCTCTTGCACGATTGGTCAGTCTCTCTAATCTTTGCATCTAGAGCTGGGGCTCTGACCAATGGAGATTCCATACATTGATTTAAGACTAATCATCCAAATCTTTTTTTTTCCCCCCTCAGGATAAAGGACTGTAAATGGCAGGAGAAGAACATAGTAGTTATGGAGGAAGTGATCATCTCACCCCCATACCAAGCTGCTAACTGCAAAGGAAAAGAGGGCAGCAGCGCACTTGACCACGTCCGCAAAATAGTGAGTATGGGGGTAGTTTGGGAGGGGTTTTATTATACGTTTTATATGTTGGTTTGTAATGCTGGAATTCAGTCCTTCAAACCAATGGACATAACTGAGCTTGAAAGTTAGAAATATTTGAATGGGCCATTTTAGTGGTCATGCAACAATTAGTAACTGATCAGTAATCTTCTGTATCTGAGAATAGTTCAATAAAGCTCTTCAAGTTTATTTTAACTTTAGTAGTCTGGGACTGGCAGAATTTCTTCTTTCCTCCCCTTACTGGGTGCCTAGGGTGGGCACAGGAGATCTGCCAAGGAGGCTGTCATAAGGTTTTAGTGGTCTCTGATCAGACTCCCCTCAGTGGGTTATCTGCATTGATGCAATGTAAAAACTATGTGTATATAGGAAGAACGCTGAATAACTTTGGAACGAAGTTTGCAACATTATCCAGGAAACCAAGAATATCCCTAAAAGAAACAAAAGTAAGAAGACAAACTGAGGAGGCTTTGAAAGTAGCCCACGAAAGAAGGAAAGCTAAAGGTAGTGGAGATAGGAAAATATTTGTCCAACTGAATTCCAGAGGATAGCAAGAAGAGACAAGGATATGTTCTACAAAGAGCGATGTAAAGACAGAAGAAGATAACAGAATGGGTAAATCAAGAGATCTCCAAGAAAATTGGGAACCTAAAAGGCAGACAAAAATGGTAGAGACTTAACAGACGATCAGATAGGTGTCAGGAATACACTGACGATCTATACACGAAGGATCTTTATAGCAGTGATGACCTCAATACTTTGCCCAATGAATTGGAACCAGACTGAGAGCGAAGTGGGATGGGCCCTTGGATGTCTTGCTGATAATCAGACTGCAGGAGTGGATGGAATCCCAATTGAACTATTCAAAATTGTACAGGATGATGCTGGGAAAGTGTTACTTGCCTTATGCCAACACATTTGGAAAACTCCACCATGGCCAATAGACTGGAAAAGGTCAGTCTACATCCCAATCCCAAAAAAGGCAGTACCAAAGAGTGCTCCAATGATCAAACAATAGCACTCATTTCACATGCCAGCAAGGTAATGCTTAAGATCCTACAAGCTTGACTCAATATATGGACCAGGAACTACTAGATGTGCAAGCCAGGTTCCGGAGAGGAAGCGGCACAAGAGATCAAATTGCCAATGTCCACTGGATAATAGAAAAAGCAAGAGACTTCCAAAAAAACATTTACTTTAGAGTCGTAGACTAGTCTAAAGCCTTTGACTGTGGGGATCACAAAAATATGTGTCATGTCCTTAAAGAGATGGGAGTACCAGATCATCTCCTCCTAAAGAAAGAATCTGTATGTCGACCAAGAAGCCACCGTAGGAACCGAACATGGGACAAAATCATTCAAGATTGGGAAAAGGAGTGCGACAAGGTTGTATATTGTCACCTTATTTATTCACCTTATACCCAGAGTACATCATGTGTAAGGCCGGACTGGATGAATCCAAAAGCCGGTATCAATGTTGCTGGAAGGAATAGCAACAACCTCAAATGCTGATGATACTACTCTGGCTGAATGAGAGGTGGAACTAAAGGACTTATATGCTTTCCTAATTTTATGGAAGCTGCCTGGATAGTCATTTTTTTCAAGGCATGGAGGTCGGCAGCCCTATACAGGGACTATTTGTTTGACTTCAGACCATAAAATGGAGCTTAGTAGCACGTAGTAGTGGTTGTTTATTATCAATAATATATTATAATTAACTAATAACGATTTAATATTCTACATCTATATCTTAGTTGTGGGGAGAAAAAACTGGATTGACCATCTCAAAATTCCAGCTTTACCCATCGGCAACCAAACTAACTTAACCCTTTCTCTCCTTCCAGGTTGAGAAACACTTTAGAGATATGGAAAGTCAGAAGGGGGTTCTGAGATACTCCCTCCAGCCTTCACAGAAAGAGACCAGCGCCTCCTCCTGAGCCATGCTCCCATGTCCGCCTCATGTACCCCCCTGAGCCTCCTCTTCTCCCCACCATAGTGGGGGCCCCAAGGAGAGCTAGGCTTAGGGAGGGTAGAACAAATGTGGGGGAGGGAGGAGTGGGTGGGGGATATGGGTAGCTTTTTATTTCCGGACTAGTCCCTCTCAACGCTCTCCTGTGTTGGCCGAGGGGATTGAGGGGATGCTGAGCTGTTGGTGACCAAGAGGGCTCCATAATATATATATTTTTTTTTTCCCCCAATTATTTTTTTTTTATATTTTTGTTTCTCTCTTTTTTTTTTTTTTTTAAGCCAGTCCGGCTTTAATTTGGAAATTTTCCCGGCATTGCGTTTTTCTCCAGAGCGGTATTCTGTCCCTCCTCTGTCTCTTTTTATTTGTGTAAAAGTTGTCCGTCTTTCCTTCCGTTGCTGGGGAAAAGCTCCAACCCTTTCTTGGCTAGATGAGGTCAAGAGGCAATGCGTCTTGGCTCTCTGGTTTTGAAGGAGTTATAAAATTGCCCATACAAAAAAGATGAAAGAAAATACAAAAACAAACAAAAAAATTAAAATAAACAAAAGTATGGAATTTGTAAGTGTTTTAATTGGGTTCTGGTGGAAGTTGAGATTGGTGCGTTGGGCCAACTTGCAATGGTGGGTGAGATGATTGTAAAGAATGTATGGTGGGGTCTCTCTTCTGTCGTATGTAATGGTCTACTCCCAAAGGTAATCAATAGGTGGGCCAGGTCCAAAGCTGGACCCCCAGGCAGGGAGAATGGAGAGGACATGGCTCTTTCAAGGACAGGTTCAGGCCCTCCGTTTGGTGAGTTGTTCAGGAAAGTCCCAGTCTGGTCCTACATAGGGCCTCATTCAATTGCGATTTGGCCAATTGAATAGGGCTCTAAATAAGCACATAGAATATATTTTTTAAAGAAGTTTTTGGTTAGGGAAAACCTTGCCTTTGGATAGATGCTTACTAACTAAAAACTTCTTTAAAAAAATATGTTATGTGCTTATTTAGAGCCCTATTCAATTGGCCAAATTGCAATTGAATGAGGGCCATAGTAATTAAGGTTGAAAAAAGACTCTCAGTCCAAGTTCAACCTGTTAAGATCTCCTCTGATCTGCAATATGCAGATTAGTTATTAATTAAATTATTGATTAAATAATTATTAATAGTATTGGAGGATGAATAAAGAGTTAGTCCATCAAGTTCAACCTTTTTAGATCTCTATTGATCTTTTTAATGTAGACTATTTATTATTGTTAATTGATCCAGAGGAAGGCAAACAGAAAAAAAAACCCCATTGAAACTTTGCCAATTGTCTCATAAGGGAAAAAAAAAGCAAAATTCCTTCCTGACCCCAGAAACTGGCAATCAAATTTCTCCCTGGATCAATATTCCTTGCTAGTTATCTAGGATAGCCTTGAATGCCCTCTTTATTCAGAAATATATCTGACCCCTTTTTGAAGTTGTCTATCGAATTCGCTGTCACCACCTCCTTAGGCTGGTTAAACTGTGGAATTCTCTACCAAACTGTGAAGAACCCTTTTCTTTGTTTTAAGGTGAAATCTTTTTTCCTCTAACCTCAACGGATGTCCTCTTGTCAGTTGAAAATCTCTTGCTACAAAAAGTTCACTCGACAAAGCCTTATATTGACCCTGGATGTATTTATATAACGTAATCATATCTCCTCTTAGGCGCCTTTTTTCTAACGAAAATAAGTTTAATTTTGTTAGTCTTTCTTCATAACTTAGCCCCTCCATGGGAAAGTACATCATTATCTGATTTTATTACCTTGCACAACTTAGTGTCATCAGCAAAAATGGAGACACTACATTCGAGTCCTACTTCAATGTCATTAATCAATATGTTAAAAAGGAGAGGACCCAATACTGAGCCCTGAGGAACCCCACTTATCACATTAGACCAATCGGAGTATGTTCCATTTACAACAACCCTTTGCTTCCTGTCTTTTAGCCAGCTCTCGATCCATGAGCAGATATTTACTGCAATTCCTGTATCCCTTAGTTTGCTCAATAGTCTTCCATGTGGCACTGTATCAAATGCCTTTGAAAAATCTAAAAAGACTACATCCACTGAGTTGCCCTGATCCAAATTCCTACTAACCGCCTCATAAAAACTAATTAGATTGGTCTGACACGACCTTTCTTTCATAAATCCATGTTGACTGCTACCTATGATCCTGTTCAAATAGACATATTCTTGTATTCTGTCCCTTATTAAACCTTCTAAAAGCTTCCCAACTACAGAAGTGAGGCAGGTGGGGCCAAAGCCCCCCAATATGGAAAAAACCTCACCCCAATAGTGTAAATAAAATTCCTTTGCTTATTTTCAGGTGTTACTAAATTTATGTAGTTATTACAACTTGGAGATAGCACTGGCATGTAATGCACCAAGAATAGTTAATCTGGATTTGTATTTGTGCTCTGAGACATTGGATAATGACTGCATAGGGGTGGAAGCAACCCCCCATTGTGATTCTACAAAGGGGGAAAAAACACTTTAGGGAAAACGTAACTGTTGTTTATAATATAAGGCTTAAAGGGCCACTGCTGCCAATAGTTAATTCCTATGCTATCAAATTAGAGGTTGAAGGGTATGTGGGTGGTCTAATTGAGGCTAAACAATAGGTATAAGGCAACTATGGACTATGCCTTTAAAGGGGAAGCTTCACCTAAACATATTTCCGAATCTAACAAACTACTAAAAGTCGTAGGCATAAAGTCTGCCATGACAGTTCGTTCTCAAGGAGCATTTATATTGTCGGGAAGGTGTCCTGTGCTGAAATCTTATCTGAATCCATGACATTAACAAGCACCAGTCCCCCATCTCCACTTTTTTTTTTTTGTTTGAGCTTTGCTTGTGCTATACAAATTTAATGATTACTCGCTAATTATGGCTCACATTTAAACATTATTTCAAAAATATCAATATTAGAAATTGCTCAACTTTTATGAACCAAACCAAAAGTCGGTCTACAATTTATATTTTTAAAGAGCCAGACTACATCTAATATCTGAGTAAAACCACCCTGTAAACGAGTTCACGTAACAGCAAGTGAGCAACTTTACTGATAACATACATGTCTTCAGTAACCACCTTTTTATATGTACACCTACAGTCATGCCAGGAGGAGACCGAAAGACCACTGTAGTACAGTGTCTCATACTAAATTGGTGACCATCTCTTAGGACCCTACACTGCACATCCAGCTGTACAGAGTATGTCTGCAGACTCATACATGGCAGACTCATACAGAGACTATTTGTTTGATTTTTAGGCAGTAACAACATAGCAACAGGAAACCGAATCCATTGGTGTGTTAGCTTTCTGGTCGCCGAATGCTGATGGTTACTCATCATTTTAATTGAGTATTATGTGAAACAATGAGGGGGGTGGGCAACAGGGCTGGTCTTGTTTAGGATTAGAGGCAATAAACATGTAAGTACAAAGCAAGACATAAAACAGAAGATCCCTTCTGGGTAATGCAATAATTACAGACAATGACACCATTTACAGTGCTGCAAAAGTATTCACCCCCCCCCCCCCCCCCCCCTCCTTGACTTTTCACCTATTGTATTGCATTACAGCCTCAAGTTCAATGTTTTGTTAATCTGAATTTTATGTGGTGGATCAGAACACAATAGCCTAAGTTGGTGAAGTGAAATGAGAAAAATACATACATAAAAGATTTTTTAGAAACAGAAAATTTGCATGTGCGTAGGTATTCACCCCCTTTATTATAAAGCCCATAAAAAGCTCTGGTGCAACCAATTACCTTCAGAAGTCATATAATTAGTGAAATGATGTCCACTTGTGTGCAATCTAAGTGTCACATGATCTGTCATTACATATACACACCTTTTTTAAAAGGCCCCAGAGGCTGCAACACCTAAGCAAGAGGCACCACTAACCAAACACTGCCATGAAGACCAAGGAACTCTCCGAACAAGTAAGGGACAATGTTGTTGAGAAGTACAAGTCAGGGTTAGGTTTTAAATATAAAATATAAATATAAAATTTGGATAAAATATCCAAATCTTTGATGATCCCCAGGAGCACGATCAAATCATGTTAGGAACAAAGAAACCTGCATGCAAAATGAGAAGACATTTTTTTACATAGGGCCCACACATCAATTATTGCCGGATCTTCTGAGGTGGATGCCAATATGACGGACGTCTGCATTGAAGGCTCTACTCTTAGCCCTCTTAAATTTCTTACGCACCACAAGATCTCTTCCCATAGCTGTTCCCATCCCAAGACCCCTTCTCATAACCTCTTCCCTCCCCAAAACCCCTCACATTAACTGCTCCTCTAGCCAAGACCTTTTCCCATAACCACTTCTGTCCCCAAGTCCACTCTCCATAGCTGCTTCCTTACCCAAGACTCCTTCCCATAGTTGCTCTTCTCCCCAAGACCCATTCCCTTTGGCGGATACCTCTCCAAGAACCTTTCTCATAGCAGCTCTCCTTTCTGAGACCTATTCTCATGGCTGTTCCCTCCCCAAGACCCCCTTCCCATAGAAGCTTCCCTCCCCAAGACCCCTTCCCATAGCAGCTTCCCTCCCGAGGACCCCTTCCCATAGCTGCTTCCCCCAAGACCCCTTCCCATCTCTTCTCTACCCAATACTCCTTCCCTTGGCAGCTTCCTTCACAAGACCCTTCCCATGACTGATCTCTCTACAAGACCACTTCTCATAGCTGCTCTCCTTCCATAGCAGGTCCCCTCCCTAAGAACACTTCCCAAAAAAACTTCCCTCTCCAAGTACCCTTCCCATTGCGCATCCTCTCCCCAATACCACTTCCCATGGCTTTCTTCCCAAAGACCCCTTCGTGTGGCTTTCCTCCCCAAGATCATTCTCATAGCTGCTCCTCTCCAAGGCCCCTTCACATAGCTGCTGCTTCCCTTCCATACCAGGTCTCTCCCTAAGAACACATCTCATAACAGATCCTTTCCCATAGCTGCTTCCTCCACAAGACCCCTTCTAATGACTGATCTCTCTCCAAGACCCCTTCCCATAGCTGCTTCCCATAGCGGCTCCCCTCTCCATGACACCTTCCCATAATGCCCCCCTTCCCATAGCGTCTTCCCTCTCAATGACACTTTCCCAAAGCAGGCTCCCCTCCCGAAGACCTTTGCCCATAGCGAAACACCCCTCCCCAAGACCCCTTCCCATAGCTGCTTCCCTTCCCATAGCTGCTTCCCTTCCCATAGCGGCTCCCCTTCCCATAGCTGCTTCCCTCTCAATGACACCTTCCCAAAGCAGGCTCCCCTCCCCAATACCCTTTCCCATTGCGGCTCCCCTTCCCATAGCTGCTTCCCTTCCCATAGTGGCTCCCCTTCCCATAGCTGCTTCCCTCTCAATGACACCTTCCCAAAGCAGGCTCCCCTCCCCAATACCCTTTCCCATAGCGGCTCCCCTTCCCATAGCGGCTCCTCTCTCCATGACACCTTCCCATAGCGGCTTCCCTCTCCATGACACCTTCCCATAGCGGCTCCCCTCTTCATGACATCTTCCCATAGCAGCTCCCCTCTCCATGACACCTTCTCATAGCGGCTCCCCTCTCGATATGGAAGATTGTGTATGGCAATCCAGACTGTGGCTTGGGCACTTCCCAGCAACAACTTACTTGAGAAGCGATGTGACTTCCTGTGACTGCGTCAACGGTCTGATGAGACTTTTGCACTATTGCCTTCGATCCAGCAGAAGTTGCAGTTGGAAGCAGAATTTATAGGCTTGCTGGATGAGGCATCTGTGGAAGAGTTTTGGCCGCCAGTTGGGAAGGTCCCTGCCAGTCGGGCAGGGAGAAAGATTATGTGCCAGAGACCAAGGGGGCCAAGATAAATTTTGCTATGGCTGGGTGGGATGGCTATAAAAGTTTTCATGGAGTCCAGAAAAGAGATATAATGGACTGGTAAGAGAACTCTGCCCCTGAGGTTTTAAAAATGAGCAAAACTGCTATAATGCAGTGGTTTCTCCCAGAGGAAGACAAGCCTATTCCTGCTGACAGAGGCTTAAGTTTGGGACTACATGCAGCATGAAGCTCAGGCTCTAGATCCAGCCCTGGGTCCACCCATAACAACCTCAACCACAGGAACAAAGAGTGAAACTCCAGCCATAAGAACTGACCAACTGGAGGGCTTGGTGGGTAGCCACTGTGCCCCTAGGTTCTTGAATGAACCAACTATGGACTATATGCTGGGAATGCACTGTGAATCTGACAGAGGGCTCCAACGGATAACTACTGTCCAGATGTCAACCACAGATCATGGAGTGGATACAGAAAGTAGCTTTGGGACCATACTAGACCAGGGAGACTAACCATGTCTACATTGCTGGGGTACCATTGATAGTAGCAAGGTGGTGGGGAGGGCAGAGTACATCTGTTAGCCTGATAACCCAAGGGAGAGTCTGGATGGAGCAGCCATACACACCAACACTTGGAATGGAATGCACACTTGGTATGGATTGTTACCCTAGCCTGGAAAGAGGAAAAATGTTGTTCATCTTTTTGCCCATTGGACCTGACACTGCCCCAGAGTCAGAAGCCAGGTGGTTACACTGATTTGGTTGGGAAGAGTTGCCCTGGGAAAGGACTATTTCAAGTCCCTGCTAGTCTGGAGGTTCCTCTTTCAATTGACTACCTGTAAGGGCAGCCCAGAATACCATTTCAATGTAGTCTCCAAGAAAATTGTGCTTGTTCCGAATGCACTGGGAGAAGGTGGCATTGGCACTGGCCATGGGGGAAAAATACTGAGACTGAGTGCTTCCTCTATAGTTGCATCTTTTCAGGGATTATAGACATTTTTGTACTATCAGTTGCCCCACCTCAGACAAGGACTTATACTGGGACTTAATGCTTCTGCATGTCAGAGTTCATCTGATGGAGATGATCATTAGGATGCTGCATCTAAAAGGGAGAAGTTGCTGTCATGATCCCCCTGACCACCCTTTGGCCTCGGTAGTTCTTTTTATAGATATTTAATATGTTTTTATGTTATGTTGATTATCCTATGAATGTCTAACTTATGATGTTAGATTCTGTATGTTACATGTTCAGTTCATAAAGAGTTAACTGCTTTAGAATGTGATGTAATATGTAACTGTTGAGAGTCAGTTATTAAAGATTGCACTGCTGGTTGAGACATAAAATAAAGTGTTTCTGTTAGTTTTTATTCTTTTGCCAAGCCTGCTTTTTGCTTCCTGTGTTCCTGAGGTCCTGAACTGGTGTCCTGCTCCGGAGAAGCCAGAAGTGCTGAGCTTACCAGAACCCAGACCATCCAGGGGTACTCCTGTAACAGTAAGCAGGAGGGTTAGTGGGAGAACTTGGTCCCATGACAGTCACCAATAATCATAATACAAACATAAATATTTAACCAGGTTCAACTATAATTAAACAAATGTACACATATTCAGCAAAGGTCACTTCTAATTAGCATAACAATATATAAATTTACAGTCAGGATTGCCTATTACTGTAATATAAAAACATAAACACAGTGCCTTGCAAAAGTATTCACACCTCCTTGACTTTTTACCTATTTTGTTACATTACAGCCTTAAATTCAATGTTTTGTTAATCTGAATTGTATAAGATGAATCAGAACACAAGTTGGTGAAGTGAGAAAAATATATACATAAAACTATTTTTTACAAATAGAAAACAGAAAATTGGCATGTGCGTATGTATTCACCCCCTTTGTTATGAAGCCCATAAAAAGCTCTGGTGCCACCAATTACCTTTAGAAGTCACATAATTAGTGAAATGATGTCCACCTGTGTGCAATCTAAGTGTCAAGTGATCTGTCATTACATATACACACATTTTTTGAAAGGCCTCAGAGGCTGCAAGAAACACCACTAACCAAACACCCTATAGAGTTGGGCTTTATGGTAGAGCGGCCAGAAGAAAGCCATTACTTTCATCAAAAAAACAAATGGCACGTTTTGAGTTGTGGGAGACTCCCAAAATGCATGGAGGAAGGTGCTCTGGTCTGATGAAAGAAAACACTATGTCTGGCGCAAACCCAACATATCACATCACCCAAAGATCACCACCCCCACAGTGAAACATGGCGGTGGCAGCATCATGCTGTGGAGATGTGTTTCAGCAGCTGGGACTGGGAAACTGGTCAGAAAGATGGATGGTGCTAAATACAGGGATATTTTTGAGCAAAACCTGTACCACTCTGTGCGTGATTTGAGGCTAGGCCGGAGGTTCACCTTCCAGCAGGACAATGACCCCAAACACACTGCTAAAGCAACACTTGAGTGGTTTAAGGGGAAACATGTAAATGTGTTTATAATGGCCTAGTCAAAGCCCAGACCTCAATCCAATATAAAATCTGTGGTCAGACGTAAAGATTGCTGTTCACAAGCGCAAACCATCCAACTTGAAGGAGCTGGAGGAGTTTTGCAAGGAGGAATGGGCAAAAATCCCAGTGGTAAGATGTGGCAAGCTCATATAGACTTGGAGCTGTGATTGCTGCAAAAGGTGGCTCTACAAAATATTGACTTTAGGGGGGTGAATAGTTATGCACATTGACTTTTTCTGTTATTATGTCCTATTTGTTGTTTGCTTCACAATAATAATAAAAAAAAGGGGGTGAATACTTTTGCAAGGCACTGTAAATATTAAGCCAGGAATACCTATAATCATATAAATAGCCATTCAGAAATAATAACTATAATAAAGCAAATAACCTGACTCCAAGAATAAATACTACCGAGGAACTACTTTCTACCAAAATTTCCTTACAAAAAAACATTTTAGTGCGAAAAACACTATATAAACTTACTTATGCTGGCCCATTTTAACTGGTGCACTTTTAGCCCACTCTGTACCCTCAGTAGGAAACGCATTGGATGAATGAGGGAGGGAACAGTGAGCACTCCAGACCCTATTTCCAGTCTGTGAACTGCAGCATTTCATTTTTAAGCCCAAAAAGTATTTTTGAGAGGGTTTAAGCTAAAAAAACAGGTGCCCCTCACAGGGCAGTTATCCTAGGCAGCTGCCTAGTTTGCCTAATGGTTAACTGGCCATGTCTGGAGGGACAGACTAGTGTGATCTGGGGGGACAGACTGGTCTTATCTGGGGGGTGGCAGACTGGTCTGATCTGGAGGGACAGACTGGTCTTATCTGGGGGTGGGGGACAGACTGGTCTTATCTTGGAGGGACAGACTTGTCTGATCTGGGGGGGGGGGGCAGACTGGTATTATCTGGAGGAAAAACAATGGCCTGCTCTACGAGGGACAAAAATCAATTGTTATATTTGCAAATTATACATTATATTAATGCTAAATGGAAAAGTAATGTAGATAATCATAATCGGATAGCTAATATTATTTAAATCAGAAAAAGAGAGACAAAAATGTATATAATGTATTAACATCTAAAAATAGAATTAAATGGAGTGGAAATCTTTATAACAATTCTTACTGTTGATACAACATGAATTAGTTTAAATATAATATAAAATAAAATAAGTATAAAATAAATATATAATATAAAATAAAATTAATATAAAATAATCTCTTTAGAGGAACTAAATCCAAATCCAAGATAATTTGCTTTTAACACCAAAGCTTGTAACAGTAATTAGAAATAAATAAATGATCTGGTTTGTAGGAAATGCAATTTATTCAACCCAAGTATATTACATTTAATACGGTCATGTGATAAAATACAATATTTCTGGAGAAATATATTAAATAAATCAAGTTGCAAATGTAGATCTAAAACTAGATTATATATTACAGCTGTTGAGAAATAACACTTTTTATTAATAAATATATACAATTAAAATACTTTGTGGAAATATTGTGGAAATTGTTTTATTATTATTATTATTATTATAATTATTTACATCCTCTTTTGTAACATATTTTGCATTCAATAAAAATGTACCAATAATATAGAGGGTAAGAAAAAAGACAACATTTAATTTGGATAGCAACAACGCTGAAACGTGTTTCATCACGATATGTGGCTTTCTCAAGAGAAACACTTATTGTGGTGAACGCGTGTCACCATTGCAGTGTATGGTTACTTGCTTTAACAATGGGATGGGACCTTGTATGCTGATAAGATTTCCATTGTTTCTTACTCTTGAAACTGCAAACCATAGCAATCGAACGTAATAGAAACGTTATCTGCATTCAAGGTTCCCTCCAACTACCACTAATAAGACTCTGCCATAGCAGATCTTTTATATAAATTAAAGAGCATTCTTTGGCCCTTTATCAAACTTGGACTTTTCAGGTATCCAGGCTAAAGGGAAGGATATTCCCACACTGTTCTGAGAGGAGTTTTTGTCTGTAGTACTGCTAACAGGCTTTCTCTGCAGTGGCTTTTACTGTCAAGGGTATTCTGATAAGAACTAAGGCCCTCATTCAATTGCAACTTGGCCAATTGAATAGGGGTCTAAATAAGCACATAACATAATTTTTTTAAAGTAGTTTTTAGTTAGTAAATATCTATCCAAAAGCAAGATTTTCACTAACTAAAAACTTATTTAAAAAATATATGCTATGTGCTTATTTCGAGCCCTATTCGATTGGCCAAATCGCAATTGAATGAGGCCCTAAGTTTGTATCAGCCTCCTTGGTAGATCTTTTGGACAAAGGGAAGAGCATGTGCTGGAAGCTACAATACTAAATTCAAATGTGAGTTTTAATGGCTCCAGTGAATTTATTTTCTTAAAATACAAATGTTATTGCTAGTTAGTTCCTAAGTAATTAAATTAATTCTTGATGTGTGACCATACACCTTTAAGGGTACTACCTTTAAAGGCCCATACCATATATTACATACACATGGACACCAGTCATGACTTGTAAGATACTGAAGTGCTCTGAAATCTGTACATGAGATACATTTTAGTAGCTCTGGGGCTTTCAATGTAGATGCTGGTTCATGATTGAAGTCCACCAGATCTCCAAGGACTTTGCTCAGGAGCCTCCATTACTTGTCTTGGGTTTCAAATGGACCATCTTGTTCATTCCATTTTTCCCCCCTGGCTTTTCTTGTGGTTTCTCTCACAATGGTGGCAATGACAGTGACCAGAATGGTGATGGTAATCACCAAGATGGTGGCTGTTTTGGCCACACACAGTTGGTAATCTACTAAGACCAGTGCGACTCCAAATATTTTGGGTGACCCATCACAAGTGAGGTTGTCATAGTCATCTCTGTGCAAGTGTCTAGCACTGGTGATCTTACTCTCTGGAGGTCAGTCACAAATCCATGGATTGTTGGAAACCTGGGTGTCTGGAGAGGTGGCTAAGTTGGTTCCCAGATCAAGACAGGAGTCTGAGTGTAGGAAGGTAAAGGACTCCAAGGCTCTTGATCAGGAGCCGCCATTACTTGTCTTGGGTTTCAAATGGACCATCTGGTTCATTCCAGTTTTTCTCCTGGCTCTTCTTGCGGTTTCTTTCGGCCATCACGATAGCAGCAATTACAGTGACCAGGACGGTGATGGTAATGACCAAGACAGTGGCTGTTTCAGCCACACACAACTGATTATCTACTGAGACCAGTGCCGCTCCAGAGAGTTGAGGTGGTCCATCACAAGTGAGATTATCATAGTCATCTATGTGTAGGTGTCTAACACTGGTGATTTTCCCAAACACTCTCTGGAGGTCACAGTCACACATCCAGGGGTTATTGGAAACCTGGATATGAGTACTGGGTGTCTGGAGATTGAGGAATGTCTTAAACTTGAGGTGGCTAAGTTGGTTCCCAGATAGAGACAGGAGTCTGAGAGAGTGTAGAGAGGTGAAGGACTCCACAGCAATCCCACTGATATTATTGTCTGAGAGATCCAGAAGCTCCAGATTCTGTAACATGAAGAAATACCCACCTCTTACTGAATCTAAAAGGTTCGACTGGAGATGGAGGTGACGAAGTCTCGAGAGGCCTCGGAAAGCCCCCTGCTCCACTGAACTTAAATAGTTTCTGCTCAGATCCAGCTTCTCCAGGCTCTCCAAGTGGCGCAGACTCTCGTAGTTAAGGGATGTTAGCCGGTTAGAAGGGACTCTCAGTTCTCTTAAGGACCCCAACCCTCGGGAGAAGTCCATAGGCAGACTGGTCAGGAGGTTATCAGAAATGTCGAGACGTTCCAAGAATCCCAAGGAACGGAAAGATCTGTGAGAGACAACCTCAATCCTATTATCAGACAGAAGGAGGATGCGGAGAGACCACAGAGCCTGGAAGGAGGCTGGGTCCAGCTGGCTGAGGTTGTTATGACGAAGGTCAAGCATCCACGTACTGTGGGGAAGGCTGTGAGGGACAGTGGACAATCCCTGACCCCGACACTCCACTAGGTTAGAAGAGTCATAACAGAGGCAGAGAGGAGGGCAGGTATTTGTGGGGTTACATAGAGAAGATGTGATCAATAGAAGAACGCTAAATAATGGCAGCATGGTGGTGGTATAGCGCGGTCGATGAATGCAAGTGCCCTTCTCAGTCCAGTCTTTTCATGGCTGACACGATGGATCGGAGTGGGAAGATCTCTTGTTCTCTGCCGCAGTGAGTCCTCTCCACATCAGATGCCTCATAGACCTACACAGACATTAAGAGTTACTATGGGATGATGTAAAGTAATAATACATGATGGGGTTGTGTTTAGTGGGGATGTCAGTGAGGTGAGTGTTCTGAATACTGCTCTTACAGGGTGAGGTTCAGAGAGAGGAGAACAGTAATTCTGGAGCTCAGAAATAAATCAGGGGTATGAGGGGGTTATTATGTATATTCTGCAAAAACCCCACAAGATGCTGATGCACTGCTACTTTCTCATAAATATCTATATCTCCTGCTGTCATTCTTTCCTTCCTTTTCTTGCAGTCTCTCCCCATCTCTTCCCTGCTTCTCTGTCACTTCTCTTTTCCCTTATTTTCTTTCCTATCTATCTATCTATCTATCTATCTATCTATCTATCTATCTATTCTCCTCTCCCTCTCCATCCATTTATCTATCTATCTATCTATCTATCTATCTATCTATCTATCTATCTGTCTGTCTATCTATTCTCCTCTCCCTCTCCATCCATCCATTTATCTATCTATCTATCTATCTATCTATCTATCTATCTATCTATCTATCTATCTATCTATCTGTTACCCACTTGTCTCTTGCTCCGGTGATTTCTCTCTGTTCTGATCTGTAACATAAATCCTGCAGTGTAACCTAATTCCCGGCAGGATTAATATGGGAGGATAAAGTCTGTGCCCCCTCTGGGGCAGAAGGGTGGACTTTTAACCCATTCACTGCACAATGCTGTACTACTAGTAACCTGTCAGAGATTCCATCTAGGGCTGTTTTATTAACCGGGCAACTAAGCTGCCCAGATCTCATGGTAAATATATATGTGGTACCCGCCTTTCCCAGGACATTCACACCTCCAATACTCTTCCCACTCCAGGACACACCTTCAGTACTCCAACATCCCAGCATACACAGTATCTCACAAAAGTGAGTACACCCCTCACATGTACGTATGTTATTATATATTTTCATGTGACAGCCCTGAAGAAATGCCCCTCTGCTACAATGTGAAGTATTAAGTGTACAGCTTGCATAACAGTGTAAATGTGCTGCCCCCTCAAAATAACTCAACACACAGCCATTAATGTCTAACTCGGCAACAAAAGTGAGTACACCCCTAAGTGGAAATGTCCACATTGGGCCTAAAGTGTCAATATCTTGTGTAGCCACCATTATTTTCCAGCACTGCCTTAACCCTCATGGGCATGGAGTTCACCAGAGCTTCACAGGTTGCCACTGGAGTCCTCTTCCACTCCTCCATGATGACATCACTGAGCTGGTGGATGTTAGAGACCTTGCGCCCCCCCCCACATTCCGTTTGAGGATGACCCACAGATGCTCAATAGGGTTTAGGTCTGGAGACATGTTTGGCCAGTCCATCTCCTTTACCTTCAGCTTCTTTAGCAAAGCAATGGTCGTCTTGGAGGTGTGTTTGGGGTCGTTATCATGTTGGAATACTGCCATGCGGACCAGCCTCCGAAGGGAGGGGATTATGCTCTGCTTCAGTATGTCACAGTACATGTTGGCATTCATGGTTCCCTCAATGAACTGTAGCTCCCCAGTGCCGGCAGCACTCATGCACGCCCAGACCATGACACTCCCACCACCAAAATTATACATCTATACTGAGGAAAGGTAGTTGAAATAATCCCTAAATGACAGATAAATGGATAAGGCGAAAAGAGCACAGAAACACGGATATGAGATGAAACCCTCAGTTTGAGCGTAAACCGCGATGCAGAGAGAGTGGAGGCAGCATCTGACATCATCAGGTAAATGCATATAGGGGGAATCAACACAACATATTATAGAAAACATATATACACATATAGACATATGTGTATATATGTTTGGTCTGGGCCTGAGTGCTGCCGGCACTGGGGAGCTACAGTTCATTGACGGAACCATGAATGCCAACATGTACTGTGACATACTGAAGCAGAGCATGATCCCCTCCCTTTGGAGACTGAGCAACCGGGCAGTATTCCAACATGATAACGGCCCAAAACACACCTCCAAGACGACCAATGCCTTGCTAAAGAAGCTGAAGGTAAAGGTGATGGACTGGCCAAGCATGTCTCCAGACCTAAACCCTATTGAGCATCTGTGGGGCATCCTCAAATGGAAGAATGCAAGGTCTCTAACATCCACCAGCTCTATGATGTCATCATGGAAGAGGACTCCAGTGGCAACCTGTGAAGCTCTGGTGAACTCCATGCCCGTAAGGTTAAGGCAGTGCTGAAAAATAATGGTGGCCACACAAAATATTGACACTTTGGGCCCGATTTCCATTTAGGGGTGTACTCATTTTTGTTGCCAACGGTTTAGACATTAATGGCTTTGTGTGTTGAGTCATTTTGAGGGGACAGCACATTTACACCGTTATTACAGGCCGTACACTACTACTTCACATTGTAGCAGAGGGGCATATATTCAGTACTGTCACATGGAAAGATATAATGTGGGGTGTACTCACTGTTGTGAGATTCTGTACCTCCAGTACTCCTCATGTGAAGACATATATACCTCCAGTACTCCCCATCCCTGGGTATACAGTTGTGCTCAATAGTTTGCATACCCTTGGTGACTTGGTAATATATGTACCATTTTTAAAGAACATGAGTGAGCAGCAAAACACATTTATCTTATTTCTTATGGGATTCCTATTCCACTGTAGGTTATAACAGAATGGCATAATCATAACAAAACATGGCAACAAAGAAAAACATGAAATTACCCTTTTCAAAAGTTGGCATACCCTTAGTCCTTTATACTGTGTTTTGCCCCCTTTCGCATTAACTACAGCATGCTGGCTTCTGTAATAGTTGTCTACGAAGCCCCTAATTCTTGCAGGTGGTATAGCTGCCTATTCGTCTTGGCAAAATGCCTCCAGGTCATGCAATGTCTTCGGTCGTTTTGCATGAACTGCACGTTTGAGATCTCCCCAGAGTGACTCGATGATATTAAGGTCAGGTGACTGGGAGGGTCACTCCACAACCTTCACTTTTTTCTGCTGTAACCACTGGAGCGTCAACTTGGCCTTGTGCTTAGGGTCATTGTCATGCTGGAAAGTCCAAGAGCGTCCCGTGCGCAGCCTTCGGGAGAAGAATGCAAATTATCTGCCAATATTTTCTGATAACATGCTGCATTCATCTTGCCATCACAAGATTCCCTGTGCCTTTAGTGCTCACCCCCCCCCCCCCAAACATCAGTGAGCCACCACCATGCTTCACAGTGGGGATGGTATTGTTTTCACTATAGGACTTGTTGACCCCTCTCCAAACATAGCGCTTACGGTTGCGACCATAAAGCTCTATTTTAGTCTCGTCACTCCAAATTACAGTGTGCCAGAAGCTGTGAGGCGTGTCAAGGTGTTGGGCATATTGTAATCTGTTTTTTTTTTTGTGGCATTGGGGCAGTAAAGACTTCTTTCTGGCATCTCGACCATGCAGCTAATTTTTGTTCAAGTATCGCTGTATTGTGCTCCTTGAAACAGCAATACCGCCTTTTTCCAGAGCAGCCTCTATTTCTCCTGAGGTTACCGGTGGGGTTTTCTTTGTATTCCAAACAATTCTTCTGGCAGTTGTGGCTAAAATCTTTCTTGGCTTGGTATCAAGAGATCCCCGAATTTTCCACTTCCTAATAAGTGATTGAACAGTACTGACTGGCATTTTCAAGGCATTGGTTTTCTTTTTATATCCTTTTCCATCTTTATGAAGTTCCATTACCTTGTTAAGCAGGTCTTTTGACCTCTAGTACTCCCCATCCCCAGTTCTTTTCTGCCCCCATGACTCAGTATCTATTATTATTATTATCTTTATTTATATCGTGCCAACATATTCCGTAGCGCTGTACAGGGGTTGAGTACATGGCAAAAAACAAACTTAACACCTTATAAAGAATTGAGGGACCTGTTTTTGAGCTTAGAATCAAATGTACATAGAGCTTGTTTCCAAGGCACTGACACAAGATTAAAAACTCACAAACTTACAATCTAAGGGTACAATCTTACAATCTTTGACTCAGTATCTAGCCTGCTCAGTGCATCCAAGTGAGAGCTAACAAACTCTTTGACTTTTTATACACAGACACTAATGGCAATTTAAAAAGTCACAGGTGTGGGAAATAAACCTTTAATTGCCGTTTTAACCTGTCTGTGTCACCTTGTGTGTCTGTAACAAGGCCAAACATTCAAGGGTGTGTAAACTTTTGATCAGGGCCATTTGTGTGATTTCTGTTACCATTATTATTTAAAAAGGAGCCAAACAACTATGTGATAATAAATGGCTTCACACAATCACTATCCTTCAATAAAATATATATGTTTTGCATGATCAGTCATTTTTAAAAGAAATGCCAAGGTTTCACAATTTCATGCCAGGGTATGCAAACTTTTGTGCACAACTGTACATTCCTCCAGTACCGCGCCATCGCAGGACATACATACCTCTTGTGCTCCCCATCCTAGGACATACTCAACTCTAGTACTCTCTCATCCCAGAACATACATATCTCTAGTACTCCCCATCCCAGGGCATATACACCTCTAGTACCCCCTTCATCGCAGGACATACATACCTCTAATTCTCCCCATCCTAGGACATACTCAACTCCAGTACTCCCTCATCCCAGAACATACATACCTCTAGTACTCCCCATCCCAGGGCATAAACATGTTTAGTAGCCCCTTCATCGCAGGACATACATACCTCTAATTCTCCCCATCCTAGGACATACTCAACTCCAGTACTCCCTCATCCCAGAACATACATACCTCTAGTACTCCCCATCCCAGGGCATAAACATGTTTAGTAGCCCCTTCATCGCAGGACATACATACCTCTAATTCTCCCCATCCTAGGACATACTCAACTCCAGTACTCCCTCATCCCATAACATACATACCTCTAGTACTCCCCATCCCAGGGCATATACACGTCTAGTACCCCCTTCATCGCAGGACATACATACCTCTAATTCTCCCCATCCTAGGACATACTCAACTCCAGTACTCCCTCATCCCATAACATACATACCTCTAGTACTCCCCATCCCAGGGCATATACACGTCTAGTACCCCCTTCATCGCAGGACATACATACCTCTAGTACTCCCCATCCTAGGACATACACACCTCCAGTACCCCTTTCATTGCAGGACACACACACCTCCAGTACCCCCTTCATCGCAGGACATACATACCTCTAGTACTCCCCCACTCCAGGAGATATACACCTCCAGTACTCCCCATCCCAGTACATACACACTTCTAATACTCTCCCATGCCAGGATATACATACCTTTGGTACTCTCCCATCCCAGGACATATACATCACGAGTACTCCTGATCCCAGGAAATACACACCTCCAGTACCCCCTTCATCGCATTACATATATACCTCCAGTACTCCCCTATTCCAGGACATGCTCACCTCTATTACTCTCCCATGTAAGGACATACTCACATCCAGTACTCCCCAATCCCAGGACATACTCACCTCTAGTACTCTAGCAGTATAACACCACGCTCCCACGCCTCAGGTAGCTCTGCGACATTGGATATCTGTACTGAGTCTCTCAGGAACCAGCCCATGAAATATGTATGTGTGTATGAGCGCGCCAAGCAGTGAGGGGGCAGAGCTGGGTATTAATTACCTGCAGATATATCAACTGTTAGGTAAGTTAGTATTGATACTAAACTTATTTGTACTTGTAAATTAATGGTCTTTTCATAATTGCTGCTGAAAGCACTGGCAGTTATATAGTAAAAAGACATCTAGTCCATTAAGTTTAACCTTCCTAGATCTCCTCTGATTCCTATAATATGTGAGTTAATTATTAATTTATCCAGAGGAAGCAAAAAGAAAAGACCCGGTGAGAAATTGCCAATTGTCTCATAAGGGAAAAAAAATCCTTCCTGACCCCAGATACTGGTGATCGGACTCCTCCCTGGATCAATACTCCCTTTCTAATTATCCAGGATAACCCTGAATGCCCTTTTTATTCAAAAATATATCCAATCCCTTTTTATAGTTATCTATCGAATCCGCTGTCACCACCTCCTTTGGTAGAGAATTCCACAGATTCACCACCCTTACTGTGAAGAAACATTTTCTTTCTTTAAGGTGGAATCTTTTTACTTCTAACCTCAAGGGATGTCCTCTTGTCAGTTGGAAACCTCTTGGCACAAAAAGCTCCCCTGACAAAATCTTTATACTGACCCTGGATGTATTTATATAAGGTAATCATATCTCCTCGTAGACGCATTTTTTTCTAGAAAAAATAAGTTTAATTTGGTTAGTCTTTCTTCATAACTTAGCCCCTCCATTCCCCTTATTAGTTTGGTTGCCCTCCTCTGTACCTTTTCCAGCTTTAAAATGTCTTTTTTATGAGGTGGTGCCCAAAATTGTACTCCATATTCCAAATGTGGGCGTACTAGAGATTTGTATAGTGGCAGAATTATATTTGCTTCCCTGGCTTCTATACCCTTCTTAATACATGCTAATATTTTATTTGTATAGGTAAACACAGGTCTAGGGCCAGTCAGGGACCATACAATTGGCAAGTATAATATTTTTGCGGTATTGGAGTGAGGAATAAATCTCACGAACAAAAAGGAGTAAAAGATAAAATATAACTTTTATTGAATAAATTAATAGTATACAGAACAGTAAATGATAAAATAAACAATAAAATGTCAGCTAAAACTAATTATGTACAATGAAAAAGTCAGTCAGTGAACAGTGAAGCAATCCAGACATTAGCAGGTATGGAGAATGAGTGATCTAACATGGTACCTACTGAATGGCCATAACTTATGTAAGTAAAGGACAATGTACTTTTAATTAGCAGTATGCTAAGCAATAAAGATCTATAGAGCACCGGCCTAATATCACTTTTGTACCAAAGCTAGGAGAAAAAAACTGCAATTCCTGTATCCCTTAGTTTGCATAATAGTCTTCCATGTGGCACTGTAGCAATACCCATTTGCAAAATCCAAAAAGACTACATCCACTGAGTTGCCTTGATCTAGGTTCCTACTAACCCCCTCATAGAAACTAATTAGATTTGTTTGACATAACCTATCCCTCATAAATCTATCTTGGCTCCTACTTATAATCCTGTTCAAATGGACATATTCTTGTATATGGCATCTATATATGGCACAGTTAGCTCTGTGGCCCTGTTTACATATGGTGTGGCAGTTTGAAAAAAGGACCCACCACTTATCCTGGGACCCAGAAGAAGCCTGACGCGAAACACGTGCGTCGGACCCATTCATCGGATGCCCAGTCATGACGTCAGAAGCCCATTGAGGGTAACGGTTGGAAGGATCCTTCATGCACTTGCCTGGCGCAGACTAACCTCCACAGATGAGGATGCAGATGTTGTGACAGATTGGTGACAGATGATCTAGGATGGACCTTGGGAGAGGATTGTTTAAAGGACTTCACTTATCACCTGATTGGTACAAAGGTATTTGGGGAATTAGACTGTATATTAGATAGGCAAGATTTTTTCCATTTTTGCACAGACAAATAGACCAGAGTGTCAGTCTGATAGAGGATAAGTGGTGGGTCCTTTTTACAAACGGCCACACCATATGTAAACAGGGCCACAGAGCTAACTTCGTTGATTCCTGCTACCTGTGCCATATATCAATTTTTTTCTCCTAGCTTTGGTACAAAACTGATATTAGGTCGGTACCCTATAGATTTTTAGACTTTATTGCTTAGCATACTTCTAATTAAAAGTATATTGCCCTTTACTTACATAAGTTATGGCCATTCAGTAGGTACCATGTTAGATCACTCATTCTCCATACCTGCTAATGTCTGGATTGTTTCTCTGTTCACTGACTGACTTTTCCATTGTACATAATTAGTTTTAACCAACATTTTATTGACCTTGTCTGTGCTGTATCCTATTAATTTACTCAATAAAAGTTATATTTTATCTTTTACTCCTTTTTGGTTCTTGAGATTTATTCCTCACTCCAATCCCACAAAAATATTATTCTTGCCAATTGTATGGTCCGTGACTGGCCTTAGACATGTGTTTCTTTTTCTTTACCTGTCCATACATGATTTTCTCACACGCTGCTAAGTCAATACCAAGCCTGTACATATGATTACAGTATTTAGTATACGTTATACTACCATTTTTCCAGGCTACTAATTACTTGGATTATCTGTCAACCTATTTAATTTCTAATATTGTATTTGCCTTTGCAGCTGCTGCTTGACTTTGAGCATTGTTACCTAGGTGGTTGTCCACAAGCACTCCCAAATCCCTTTCAATATCTGATACCCCTAGATTTGCTCCATTAAGATTATAAATTGCATGGCTATTTTCCTTCCCAGATTAACGACTTTACATTTATTTGTATAAAATCTCATCTGCCATTTAGTCGCCCATTCCTCTCATTTATGCAAATCCCTTGGAGGCAAAGTACATCATTATCTGATTTCATTACCTTGCACAACTTAGTGGCATCAGCAAAAATGTAGACACTACTTTCCAGTCCTACTTCTGGAATAAATATGTTAAAAAGGTGAGTACCTAATACTGATCACTGAGGAACCCCACTTACCACATTAGACCAATCGGAGTATGTTCCATTTACAACAACCCTTTGCTTCCTATCTTATCGCCAGCTCTCAATCCATGAGCAGATATTTACTGCAATTCCTGTATCCCTTAGTTTGCATAATAGTCTTCCATGTGGCACTGTATCAAAAGCCTTTGCAAAATCCAAAAAGACTACATCCACTGAGTTGCCTTGATCCAGGTTCCTACTAACCTCCTCATAGAAACTAATTTGATTTGTTTGACATGACCTATCCCTCATAAATCTATGTTGGCTCCTACTTATAATCCTGTTTAAATAGACATATTCTTGTATATTATCCCTTATTAACCCTTGTAAAAGCTTCCCCACTACAGAAGTGAGGCTCACTGGTCTATAATTCCCCGGATTTGTTCCATTCATCTTGTACTAAGCCTGTGGAAAGTGTAGATGCCAACATCTCATTGTGCAGATAGAAACCTCCTGTGTAATCTGTCTCCTCCTACTTCGGCAAGTAGATCACCAGAAACCAAAATGTAGGTTAATGTAATGTAACCACTCTCTATAACTCCTCCTATTGCTCCATATAACTCCTCCCTGTAATTCTTCATCTAGTCCCATACAACCCCCTTTTCTATCACTTATCCTTATTCTACCACACTAGTGACTTGCCCCTCAAAAATTATGGCAATAACATTTGAAGCCATGGCAATGCTGTTTGCCACACAATGTAAGGCTTTTGCTCCTCTGTGGACCTTCGGCGCTCATTGCGAGCCTCGCGCTGAGCCATTGTGAGCCTATCCCCTTGTGTACTTCAAGTGTCCGGCTTTGCAACGATCACCTTTGGCGCTCATTGCAAAGACAGATATATAAGTACAGTGTAAAATAAAATAAAAAATGTGAGTACAGTGACTTAAAGTAATAAGAATTAATAAATGAATATACTTTACCTTTTTATATTTAATATGCAGCAATCAATATCCTGAAGAGCTAACAATCTATTGGGATTTTTCTGCATCTGAAAATGTACAGTTGGACTGTTGATTACCTGAGGAGAAAGTGTCAGCAATGTGCCAAGTGTGCAGTGTAAATAGGCAAAGAGGGCAAAGCGTGTGTTTCGGCGTGTAAAGCAGCATTTTAGAATCGTAATGTTATGAGTTGTAAGTTAGTGTTACAAAAATTGCATCTTTTTTCTATGTGTTACTTGGCTCGCGAGCATTTTCCGTCCGTTGTAATGTTATATTTTGTATCTGCTACGTTCCTGGCTAACTCGTACGTGCCTGGTGGTGATTTTCGCGTCTCTGTGTCCTATAGCCTCGTTTTCATTTTTTTCGTCCGCCATTTTTTTTTGCCAAAAATTCTTAAATGTGACTTAAATTGGCGTGCGACCTTACTCCCAGACGTCCTTGCTGTCCCACCATGCTGTGTGTGATGTTTGCTTTATGTTGTATTTTTTTGTTGTTGTGCTTTTCGTGTTTGTTAATGTGCGCGGTTTGGCCGTTAACTTCGTATTTTTGTGACCTCATACGTGCTTGTCAGTGTTTTGTGTGCTTCGGGGTCGTGTAGCCTCGTTTTCATTTTTTTCGGCCGCCATTTTTTTTCTCGCTTATGCGGCCCCTCGTTTTGGCTCATTGCAGCTGACGTGGGAGCCTCCACCTCTGCAAATGCCGCCCCTCGCTTTGCGTGGTCTGCATTTGTTGCCCAAACTGCATCCTTCGCATTGCGAGCTCGGACAACTTGCAGTTTGACAATTATAATATGTTATAACCCCCCATATAACCCCTCCTTATAATAAGAGACTCAGTCACAATTTCAGAATCAGGTTTGGTTTAATGCCAAAATCCATGTTTTTTTGTTGCTGCCCCCCATAATGCTTCTCTCCCCCCCCTCACATTTCCATACCCCAGCCCCTCCTGTATTCTCAGTAACAGACCAATAAATAGACAGATATCAATTTGGCACGGTATTGCCCCCTATCCCCAATCACTACTCCATCCCCCCTGGGGTCTTCCCTCTCACCCCTCCCCTTGCGTCCCACATCCAAAATATACAAACAAGTCCCGTTTTTCCAGAATTTACCACCTCCCCCACCCCCCAAAAATTGCCCCGTCCCAATGCGCCAGATAGCCCACAACGGGTTGCCAGCAGTAAACATGGCTGCCGGCAGCTTCCCAATGGCACCACCCCTGTGCCAGGCTGGCATCTGCCAAGTCATGATGTCACCAGCAGTTATATAGAGCTATATACAGCGGCACGGACACGCCTTGCACACGTATGTACACACACACACTACCCAGACCCTTGCACACCTAGTGTGGGCTCATGATATATACATATCAGTTTCACATGTTACATGGGTGTAATCTGTGGCCACAGATCAGTACTTGTATGTTTGTTTACCAATAAAAAGAAAAATATTTGCAGTTGGAAGTTATTATTATGTATCATCTAGTAATAAAAAAAACAGTTTTGAATTTACTAATTTTTTGCTGTCAGTCAGCTCAAAAGATCCTCCCACCAGAGTGGTCTTGTTTTCAGTATCTAATTACCTTATTAGTGGATTAACGGCTGATAAGCTATATGCAAAAGGAAGCAATTATTTAGGGGGCATGTATCAATTAGGTACTGATAGTGAGGCCAGACTGGTGGGAGGTTCTATTTAGCTGAGTGACAGCAACATTTTAGTAAATTCGTAGCTGTTTTTCTATTACTAAATGACACTTTTTTTTAATAACCTCCAACTTGAAATATTGATATATTTATTAGGACTTCTCTATCCCAAATTAACTAGGGCTCCTGCTGTGTCCCTTTAAAGGGACACAGAAAAGGGTCCAGTTATTGCGAAAATGATAAAATACACATAAAAATAAATATAATCATAAAGCTGGTTGTTATTTCAAGCACAACTCACATGAATAATTCCTTATTATTTATTTTGTTTAAGTTGATTAATTATATCTTATTGAAATGGATAATATAGAAGAAGAACATGCCCAATTGGATAAATAATACTAGTGTTAAAGTCTTGTCATTATTCTAACCTATACCAACAGGGCATGCTTTATCTACTTTCACTCCATTTTTTATAATAGCTAATTATAATGTTATTTATTTATATGTGTATTTTTCAATAAAATGTTGACTTCTGGTCCCTAACTATATATATATATATATATATATATATATATATATATATATATATATATATATATATATATATATATATTTATATATATATATATATATATATATATATATATATATATATATATATATATATATATATATATATATATATATATATTCACTTATCTGTATATGTATTTGTGCTTGGGTGCATATATGTGTGTATGTATCTGGTCCTATATGTGTCTGTGAGTATAAATGTTTATTAAAAGGGACATATAGTCCACCAATTCTGCTCTATAGCACTAAAAACCAAGTGAAAAAGCTTTATGATTTTTTTTAAAATGGATGCCTATTTCACAGTTTTTCTATAATCTAAATATTCATTGAACTGCCTGCCTCTCGGCATGGGGTCTGCAGGTTATGCAAGGACCAAAAATCACAAGCGCCCAGCAAAGTGCAACAAATCGCTCATTGCTGCAATATATTTTCATTTTTCATCTTATTCAATTGGGTTCTTCATCCTGTTTGAGTATGTTAGTTATGGTCCTTTCAGGACCTGTTGGAATGTGCCCGTAAGCCGAGACTCCTGCTTAGGGTAAGTTTGAGTGCAACTATAAAACTGTGAAAAGAGCTACTATGTTTTTACAGATTTTCCGTTTAATGACTTCACTGGCCCTTTAAATATACACCTTATAGTATGAACTCAAAAAGCATGTTGCACACGCAGCATACATGCATGTACTTCTCGTGTTATACATACTTGCACCTCACTAAAGTCACATGACAACCCGCTCCTCACACACTCACTCTGCGTATAAGGGGAAGGGGCAGAGGTTCTAGGGTGCAAGGGGGTCAGGGTGCTAAGTGGGACTCACATCCCAAGGGTAACAATAGACACTGATCACCAGCACAGACAAGGTACAGAGACACGCAGAGTCCAGGATATCGGGCCACAGTCACTGCATGGACCCCCAGGGAACCACTGGGCCACCAGGAAGCCACAGGGCCACCAGGAGCCAAAGGCCACCAGGGTCCCAGAGTCATAGCAAGGCCACCACTAGACAAAGGCCATGGAGCAACCAAGTGGCTACCAGAAGAGATAGACCACAGAGCCACAGTCACTTCACGGCCACTGAGATCCATGTTTGGTCCATACGAGAGGTTTTGGAAAACCGTAATCACAAAGCTCAGATCCCATTGGAACCCCCCATCCCCCCAGTAACGGGAGCAACAGAAGAGCAAGAAACAAGTGCCTGCAGTCACATCTCGGGTGGGGCAGGGGAGGCATCCAGCAGTGGCTCCTACCACCTCCTGCCCCGTATAACACTGGATCTAAGGTTGGGTCGGAGATTGGAGAGTCATGAGCTTCTTCTCCAGCTCGGAGACCTAAAAGGAAAGAAAGTAAAGAGTAAAACAGGGAAAGAAAGAAAGATAGAGAATGGTGGAGAGAGTGTCAGAATGATGTAGAGAGAGGGAATTGGTGTCACAAGCAAGTCATGAAGAGATGAAACTATAGCTGCAGATTGCGCATTCCTATCCACTCTCTATTTTCTGTGACTAAGTAATGTTAGGTGGTGTCAGGAAGTGCTTGGAACTCTAGAACATTAGCTATGACTTGTGACCATCCAATAGCTCAGAGTGGGGAGTGATGATTATACCAAACAGCTCTAAAGGTTACATAAACAGCTCTTCGTCATTGGGGTCAGCTAGAAGAAATTAGGCTGACCAGCTGGGTGCTTGGCCATACCATCTTATTTACCTGAAAGTCCATCTAATCTACAGCTCTGTAACTATAACTATATATTACTTTCTATGTATTATACATGTTTTATTTTGATAATAATTGATAGAACTAATTATTGTATATCCATTTATAAGTATTTAATCAATTACATTTTTATTGGACATAACAAATAAATTAATTTATTAAATTCTGTTTCTGTGCTCTTAAGAACCTCATGGTAGAGTAGAGATATTTTGTGGTGGAGAGAGGTTATGTTTTTCCTTATAACCAAAATGGGGTTTTGTATAATGTTTTTGGTGACCAAGAGCTCCTGTTGAATGTTAAATATATATATATATATATATATATATATATATATATATATATATATATATATATATGTGTGCTTTCAGAGAAGGAATGATGGTCAAGTGGCAATGGTGGAGAGAAAGGGTTAAGAAAGAGAATATGGGAACTTAATATAGTCGAGAGAGGTGGTAAATAAAGTAGACATGAAAGAGAGAAAATGAATGGAAGAGACAGACACTATAAAAGAGAGATATAACTGGAAGTATTGAGAGGGAATGATATGAAGAAATGAATGCCAGGGAGTGAATGAAAGAAAAGAGGGAAAGAATGATAGATTGGGGGTTGTAAGTCAATGAATGAGTGGAAGAGCAAACATTAATTGTAAATGGAGGGAATAGACAGTGGATATGTGGAAGAGATGGAATGGGTAAGAGAGATAAGGAATGATAAGGAAGAGTGAACTAATGGAAACTTTGAGAAATTTATGAAAGCAGTGAATGAATAGGAATAAACTGAATGGACAGTGAATTAGGGAATTCAATGAGGTGGAATGAGGAAAAGTTATAGAAATGCTGAAAGAGAGGGCCTCGATGATGAAATTAATGAAAAAAATGAATGAGAGAGAATGAATTGTAGATAGGAGATTAAAAGAGAAGAATGAATGGTAGAGAATTTGCAGGAAAGAGGGATTGAATGAAAGAGACATACACTAAAAAAGAGAGCTATATATCCTGAAGAGTTGAAAGGGAATGAACAAAAGAAATGAAGGAATGAATGATAGGAACATAAGGAGGAAATTAAAGGGTTAGATGGAGGATTTTAAGACAAGAAATGAATGGAAACGCAACAAGGAATTGGAAATGAAGGAAATGGAAGTAATTAATGGACTGAATAGAGAGTGGATGAATGGAAGAGATGGAATGGGTCAGAGAGATAAGGAATGATAAGAGAGAGTGAACTATTGGAAAATTAGAGAAATATATGGGAAGAGTGAATGAATGGAAGAAATAAACCGAACACAACAAATAATTAAGGAATAGGGTGAGAGTGAATGAGCAAAAAAAAAAAAAGGAAATACTGGAAGAGAGGGACTGCATGATGGAATTATTGAGAAACAAACAACAAGAATGAATGGTAAATGAATGAAGAATGAATAACAAACGAATGAATGGTAAACAGGAGATTAAAATAGAAGAATGAATGGTAGAGAATGTGCAGGAAAGGGAATGAATGAAAGAGGATGGCTCAATGGTAGAGAGAGAATTAAACAAAGTGGAGGAAATTAAATGCGGGAGACTGAATGAAGTGATAAATGGATGAGAGAAATGGAATGAATGGGAGATATGCATCTAAAGGAAGATAGCAAGTGAATGATAAAGAGGGATTTTGTAGAAAAGAGGTAATAGAAGGAATGAATGGAAGGTAGAAAGTGACAAGGACTCTGCCACCCGACAGAAGGTTGGTTTCATTATTAAAGAGTATGAAAATGTGGCTATACATTGTATTAATCTTTTTTCTCTACAGTATACCATTTCTGAGAAACAGCTTTGTCTTTGTGACTAATGTAAAGCTCAGTATGCAGATTTGTGGCTCAGAATACTTGATAAGGATGGGGTGGGGGTGGGGGGTGATTTAACAGAATGACAGCCTTGGGGTTATTGTTTTGGCCACCAGGGACAGTCAAGCAGACTAATTAGCACATCAACGTATTCAGGAAATGCAGCACAAATAATAGTGAAGTTCTGAGGAATGATACACTTTAGAAAAAACGGCTAATACAATCTGTGGCCAGTTTTCCATGCGCTTTAATAACAAACTAAAAAAAAGATGTAGGGTCCCTTTAATGGAGAAGAACTAATGGGAAAGATGGAATGAACTGGAAAAAAAAGAATGGATGAAGAGACAGTTAGAGAATTCAGTGGGAAGGAATGAACAAAAGAAACTGAAAAATTGGAAGTGAGGGAATGAATGAAGGAAGGGATGACAAAATAATATAATGAAATAGAGAAAGAGGGAATTAATGGTATATATGGCATTAATAAAAGAATGAGTGAACGAGTAGGAAAGAAGTAATGAATGAATGAGAGAGATGGGATGGGATGGTAGATAGAGGCTTAATCTGAATGGAGGGAATTGGATGAGAGGGAATGAGCAGAACTAAGTAATTAATTAATGAATGGTAAGGAGTTAAACTAATTAATGAATGATAGAAAGGAGGAAAGAGGGAATGAATGTAAATTAGAGTCTGAATGGTAGATAGAGGATTAAACTGAATGGACATAATTGGATGAGAGGGAATGAGCAAAATAAATGGAAATAATGAGAGGAACTAATTAATGAATGAAAAGGAGTTAAATAAATGAATGAATGAATGATAGAAAGGAGGAAAGAGGGACTGAATGGAAGATTGGGAAGTAATAGAATAGAGGGAAGAGGATAGAAGAGTGCATGATAACCAAGATGAAGAAACAATACATCCAAGAAGGCAGAGGAAAGCATTTCTTGTACAGAGACAGAGTGCATGAATGAGAGCGCTCGGCACCTTGTCCTGTAGCCTCAGTATCTCTGCAGCATGCGATGTCTCCACCTCCTCCAAGGACTGCTTCTGCATTTCTTCTTTCTTCATAAAGTCCAGCTCCCTGTGGAGAAAGAATGAAAATTTAAAATAGACCCCTCCTTATACCTCCATCCCTGAAGTGACCAGGTCAAGTGTATATGAAATAGAGGAGATAGACAAATGGGAGGGAGAAGAGAGGAATGAGATAAAGGAGATGGATGGATAATAGGAAGATGATGGATGGATGGATTGAGATGTGGGAGGAGATAGACGAATGAGGAAGAAGAAGAGAGAGGAAATGCATGAATGAGAGGAAGAAGATGATTAAGGTTGAGATGAAGGAAAACAAGAGATAAATATACAAGGGAGGAGATAGACAAATTGGAGGGAGAAGAGAGGAATGAGATGAAGGAGATGGATGGATAATAGGAAGATGATGGATGGATTGATTGAGGGGTGGGAGGAGATAGACGAATGAGGAAGAAGAGTGAGGAAATGCATGAATGAGAGGAAGAAGATGATTAAGGTTGAGATGAAGGAAAACAAGAGATAAATATACAAGGCAGGAGATAGACAAATTGGAGGGAGAAGAGAGGAATGGGAGGAAGGAGATTGATGGATAATAGGAAGATGATGGATGGATTGATGAGTGGGAGGGAGGGAGAGAGGAGATAGACAAATGGAAGGGAGAAGAGAGGAAGGAGATGGATGATGATAGGAAGATGATGGATGGATGGATTGAGGGGTGGGAGGAGATAGACAAATGAGGAAGAAGATAAGAGAGGAAATGCTGCAATGAGAGGAGGAAGATGATTAAGGTTTAGATGAATGAAAACAAGAGATAAATATACAAAGGAGGAGATAGACAAATTGGAGGGAGAAGAGAGGAATGGAATGAAGGAGATGGATGGATAATAGGAAGATGTTGGATGGATGGACTGAGGGGTGGGAGGAGATAGACAAATGAGAAAGAAGAAGAGAGGGAATGCATGAATGAGAGGAAGAAGATGATTAAGTTTGAGATGAAGGAAAACAAGAGATAAATATACAAGGGAGGAGATAGACAAATTGGAGGGAGAAGAGAGGAATGGGAGGAAGGAGATTGATGGATAATAGGAAGATGATGGATGGATTGATGGGTGGGAGGGAGAGAGGAGATAGACAAATGGAAGGGAGAAGAGAGGAAGGAGATGGATGGATGATAGGAAGATGATGGATGGATGGATTTCAGGGGTGGGAGGAGATAGACAAATGAGGAAGAAGAAAAGAGAGGAAATGCTGCAATGAGAGGAGGAAGATGATTAAGGTTGAGATGAAGGAAAACAAGAGATAAATATACAAAGGAGGAGATAGACAAATTCGAGGGAGTAGAGAGGAATGGGAGGAAGGAGATTGATGGATAATAGGAAGATGATGGATGGATTAATGGGTGGGAGGGAGAGAGGAGATAGACAGATGGAAGGGAGAAGAGAGGAAGGAGATGGATGGATGGATGATAGGAAGATGATGGATGGATGGATTGAGGGGTGGGAGGAGATAGACAAATGAGGAAGAAGAAAAGAGAGGAAATGCTGCAATGAGAGGAGGAAGATGATTAAGGTTTAGATGAATGAAAACAAGAGATAAATATACAAAGGAGGAGATAGAGAAATTGGAGGGAGAAGAGAGGAATGGAATGAAGGAGATGGATGGATAATAGGAAGATGTTGGATGGATGGACTGAGAGGTGGGAGGAGATAGACAAATGAGAAAGAAGAAGAGAGGGAATGCATGAATGAGAGGAAGAATATGATTAAGTTTGAGATGAAGGAAAACAAGAGATAAATATACAAGGGAGGAGATAGACAAATTGGAGGGAGAAGAGAGGAATGGGAGGAAGGAGATTGATGGATAATAGGAAGATGATGGATGGATTGATGGGTGGGAGGGAGAGAGGAGATAGACAAAGGGAAGGGAGAAGAGAGGAAGGGGATGGATGGATGATAGGAAGATGATGGATGGATGGATGGATTGAGGGGTGGGAGGAGATAGACAAATGAGGAAGAAGAAAAGAGAGGAAATGCTGCAATGAGAGGAGGAAGATGATTAAGATTGAGATGAAGGAAAACAAGAGATAAATATACAAAGGAGGAGATAGACAAATTGGAGGGAGAAGAGAGGAATGGGAGGAAGGAGATTGATGGATAATAGGAAGATGATGGATGGATTGATGGGTGGGAGGGAGAGAGGAGATAGACAAATGGAAGGGAGAAGAGAGGAAGGAGATGGATGGATGATAGGAAGATGATGGATGGATGGATTGAGGGGTGGGAGGAGATAAACAAATGAGGAAGAAGAAAAGAGAGGAAATGCTGCAACGAGAGGAGGAAGATGATTAAGGTTGAGATGAAGGAAAACAAGAGATACATATACAAAGGAGGAGATAGACAAATTGGAGGGAGAAGAGAGGAATGGGAGGAAGGAGATTGATGGATAATAGGAAGATGATGGATGGGTTAATGGGTGGGAGGGAGAAAGGAGATAGACAAATGGAAGGGAGAAGAGAGGAAGGAGATGGGTGGGTGATAAGAAGATGATGGATGGATGGATTGAGGGGTGGGAGGAGATAGACAAATGAGGAAGAAGAAAAGAGAGGAAATGCTGCAATGAGAGGAGGAAGATGATTAAGGTTGAGATGAAGGAAAACAAGAGATAAATATACAAGAGCGAGGATGAATAAGGGAGAGGAGATGGATATATTAGAGGAGGATGATCAAGGTATAAGCCTGATGGACACGAGAAAGAGATACATGATTGTAGGAGGAGATGTATGAGAGATACAAGCTAGTTAATTGAGAAATTAGATAAATAAATAAGAGGAGATAACAGATGATTGAGAGATAATAGATGGTGGTGGTGGGAGATTATTGAGGGAATAGATGGATTTATGAAAGAAGAGATAGAGGACTGAAGGATGAGATAGATAAAAGTGAAGAGGGGATAGATGATTGAAGAAAGAATGATGGGTGGGAAGGGATAATTGGGGTGAGATTGATAAAAGTGAATGATGGGTAAATGAATGAAGGTGGATGATTGATTGATGAGATGGATAAAGAAGACAAATAGACATTTGAGTGGATCAATGAGTGGAGGAGATAGATGATCGAGGGAAGAGACATCATGATGAAAGAAGGTATTGTTTGATGATATGGATAAACAAGATGAAGAGATAAAATTAAATGGAGTAAAACGTAATTGATTATGTAATGAAAGAATTAATGAAGGCGACAGACAAGATGGATTAAGTAGGAGATGGAAAAGATGATTGAGTAGATGAAATGGAAGAAAGGGAGAAATACAATCATGAATGAGGAAAGCGATGGATAAATGAGAGGAGGAGATTGATGAAGGATTGGATAAGAAAGATAGTTGAGGGAGGAGATAGATGTGATGATGAAGTAGAAGATAGAAAGATTATTGAGAGATGACATGGAAGAGAGGGAGGAATAAAATGATGAATGAGGGAGGAGATGGATAATCGAGAGGAGGAGATTGATGAAGGATAGACTAATAAAGATAATTAAGGGAGGAGATATGTAAATATGGTAAATATGTTTGTGTCATCTACAGAGGCAAACCTTCCCTTGAAGCCCATTAGTAAAATCATTAATTAATATGTTAAACAAAACACCCCCTACACTGGTCACTGAGGCTCTCCTATAGTAACCACCCCTTCTTCTCACCAATTGAATTATCTATGACTCTCTGCCACCTATCCCTCAGCCAATGCAATATCCACTGGACCTCCTTTAAATTCAGTTCCAGATCCGCTGATATACCTTGGTCTGTAACTTTAACTACATAATCACAAATGTCCACTTGGTTAGTCTGTCCTGACCTACAGCTGACACTCACTTCTGCTGATATTCCTTGATCAGCCTCTTGGCTTTGCTGTATTTTCTCTCCAGTCCCTGGTGCTGGGCTTGGGTCTCCTTCAGGTGCTCATCCACTGCCTGGCACAAGCTCTGGGCCTCCATCCAGTAGCCTTGGAGCTTCTCCACCCGCTCCCTGTTCTCTTGGACGCTCTGCTGCAGTTGGACCTTATCAACCCTCCACCGAGAGCGCTCCTGTTCCAGTCCGGCCAACTGCGAAGAGAAAAAGGCAAAAACTATGGTAAATGTTGGGTGTCAGGATGTGAGGATAAACTTTGTGTGGGATATGAAGACTTCAAATATTTGGTCAAGAAGCATTTCAATGGTTAATAGATGGGGTTTGAGCATCCCACACATACAATTTAATTTAAGAAGTCAATAGGGAGGTAGAAACTTGAAGCAGGAAGGCTGTTTAATGAATAGATATTAGAGTGTGATGGAAAGAGAGGTGGGAAAACCAAAATAGACAGCCTTGTTAAGCTAATAGGGACTTACAGAGGTGGATTCTCAGATGATATTTGAATATCTAAAGACTAGGGTAGGAGTAATAGAGATATGTAGAGAATTACAAAACAGTGGGGGCAGGTCTTGAGAAGATCTGTAGGTAGGTAAGCTTTGGAGAAGCTAACGATAACAGGTGCCAATCATTGGCAGAGCTCCTTGGGCAGATTGTATTGTATCTGGAAACGTGTTGTTCTGTTGATGTTTGGCTTGGCCTACTTGTAGAAGATGTGGATTCGTCAATGAGATCAGAAGATATCACATCTTGTGAGACATTGGCTGAAATTGGCTGGAGTGAATGGAGATTTATGATGGAAAGGACATGACTCACCTTTCTCTTTAGCTGTTGAATCTCAGCCTCCGTAACCGCGTGTTTGATCTGAAGCTGAAAGGCAAAAAAAATGAAGGGTCAGGTCAAAAACAAAGACTTATACATCTGATGAAAGACTAACATCATCTGGTGCTGGTTCCACACATTTAAAAGATCTCTGAATTTGTTGTCACCTCTTTAAATTTGTGCACCAGTTTTTCCGGATCCATCTCCACAGGCGACAGAGCGTCCTCACCCTCCGGCAGCTCAAATACTTCAATGGCCAGCTCCCCACCTGGGAACATAGGGCTCATCTCCTCATCCTCCTCATCTGTGGCATATTCCCCTGTCTGAAATGCCAAATACTTCAGTTCTTTAGACTCCAAGAAAACCAACGCATCCTACAACTTGGGATATTTTAATCTAAATGACACATTCTGTCCCTATAATTTATATAACTTTTTTGAATTTTCTGTAGGAGAACTTTGGCATCACCCAATAACACAAGGGTTAAAGCCCAACTCATCTTCTCTTTTTCTAGACCCTCTTGCCTGACAAGTCTTAATATTGCTCTCCAGTTTTCTTACATCCTTGATCTCCATGTGGAGTCATCTTGACGGAAATTGACCTTGCCTAACTCTCCAGATTATGATCTTCTTTTCCCAATCTCTTCACCTCAAAACCCCTCAATACTACTGCTCCATTAATCATGTCCCTCAACCCATGTGAATCTCTCCATCTTGTTTTCCCTGTGAAATCTCCATATTATCCCAATTGGCCATGTCATTTTTTCCAGATTCTGGTCTGCTTTTCTCACTCTCTTCACCTCACCAACACCCTCATTAGTGATATCACTGCTCCATTCATTACATCCCTAAACCCATGTGCATCTCTCCATCTTGTTCTTCCCATGGAACTTGTTACATCTCCATAATATACCAATTGGCCATGCCAATCTTTCCATATCCCATTCCCTTCACCTCACTAATTCCCTCATTATTGATGTCACTGCTCCATTCATCATGTCCCTAAACCAATGTGCATCTCTCCATCTTGTTCTTCCCATGAAACTTGTTACATCTCCATACTATCCCAATTGGCCATGCCAATGTTCCAGATCCCATTCCCTTCACCTCACCAATCCCCTCATTACTGATATCACTGCTTCATTCATCATGTCCCTCAAGCCATGTGCATCTCTCCATCTTGTTCTTCCCATGATACTTACATCTCCATACTATCCCAGTTGGTCTTATCAAGTTTTCTAAATTTCTGTCTGCTTCTCCCTTTCTTGGCAACTCCTTAATCTCCTAAAAAGTGATATCCTTGCCCAGTCAGCCTGTCCACCCATATGTAGGCCTCTCAACTCTCCTATCTTGTATCTTATTCTTAAGTCATTGGCTCTATCTTTTCTCCATTCCTCCACGCATTCCCATGGTCTTATCTCCACCTTGGTCTACACTAGTTTATTTCCCACCTCTCACCTCCTCATCCTCCTCGTTGCACTGATTGTATCGTTGCTCCATACTTTCTCTCTGCCATCTCTCCTGTTCCAGTGTCTGTTGGATCAGCTGAGCTACCTCGCTCTGCTCCCCTGGCTTCTCCCGACCAATCAGAAACCTGCCAAAAAAATCTGCACTGTCATCCTGCCATTTATTGCATGAGTACCCTAAAGCCATGAAAGGTTAATGGGTCAATGTAATGTCGTAACAAGTGGACTAGTTCAATTGGTCACTATTAAAGGTCTTATATGAACATCTATAATATCAATACTCAGTATTAAAAGTATTTTCAAAGATTACATTATCAGCCTCAAGTTGACCTGTTTGCCTTCATCCTGAAAGGTAATCAAGGGGGTAGCGAATGATTGACCATAACAGGTTGATGGGGTTTTAAGACTAAGACCAAGCAATCATTCAAGAGACCAAGCAATCATTCAACCAATGAGGAGCACTATGTTATTATAACCTTGTGCTTGACCATGTAGTTGACCATTACAGTGGATCTTTAAAATAATTTTACTGAGGTATGCTCTGATGACTCCCAACCTTCTCCATCTGAAGAATCAGCACAATGTGACAAGATGGCGGCCTGAGTCAGAATCATTGCGTCTGTGTAGTATATCGTAGGGTGTTTGTAGGGTGTCGAGAGTATCTCACCTTACACGTCCTTTGGTGTTTCTTAGGACAGAAGCCGCAAATGACTGGGTGACCCCAACCAGACTGGTCCCATCGACCTCCACCAAGAGATCGTTCACCTGAATTCTGGGAAAAGGGTCACAAATTGGACTTATTGGTAATAATACATAAAGGTGGGAGAGGATGGGATGGGGTATATAGAACAATAGGAGCAATTATAATGAGAGTTATATGGAGCAACAGGAGGAGTTCTAGGGAGAGTTATTTCAACCAATAGGAGTACTCTATAAATCATTCATAGAATTAGGATGAATTATAGAGAATTATAGAGTTATACAAGGAGTTATACAAAAGGGCTCCATTAGATATAAGCCAATAGAGTAAAGAATATGAAAAAACACAAAGAAGTTAAAGGAAGAGGTTACTTTGGGCAGTATTAGTACACGTATGCTCAGGTACCTGCCGTCCCGGTGAGCTGCTCCCCCCTCGGTCACCGTCTTGACAAAGATTCCCAGTTTTTCCAGCCCCATGTCGGCTCCCGCGCCCATCCCAATAATACTGATCCCAAGACCCTCCGAGTCTGTGAGACAAAGAGAGAGGGGGGGTGAGAGAAGAAAGGACAACGGGATCAATAGGCTGGGCAGGATTAATACATATAAACGTACATATAAGAACCAAAAGGACCATCTATTTTGTTCATTATATCTACCTAAAGCCTTGACTAAAGTAGCTCTCTCGATGACATAATGCTTACCCAGGAGTATGTGATACCTATGGGGTGTGTTATAAGCCGTATGTGTAAGTCTAGAAAAAATATATATGCATATTTATAAATATGGGCACTATAATATATAAGACACAGCCCTGCTGAGATATACTGATCACTAGTACAAGTATTGTTTGTAAATATTGATACATTGGGCCTCATTCAATTGAGCCCTCGGGAGATGTGGGCTAAGTTATTTTGCTATTCATTTGGCGTCTTTTTTGCGGGCTCTGACCAGGTTACGGGCTCCGGCCTCTGATTCCCTACGACGCATAACATCGCAAGTTAAAGGCCATCCAAACCTTTGATCTTTCATGCCCGCAAGAGTTACGATCGCAAAAATCGCAAATCGCTATCCAATTGCTACAATTCCCCCTCGCTAACCACCCCGCCAAGCCCACAAATGGCAAAAGTCGGACTACAAGTTACGGGTTCCAAGGAGGACTCACAAAGGGCTTACAGACTAATCTGTAACACTGTAAAACACAATAAAAACACACCAAAGGACTTTAAAATGCAATGGAAGGCATTAGAATTACTTGCACAGCAATCCACAATGATCAAATATGTAAATAATACAAAAAATTTTATTGTCATATGTTGGAATGGCCATGCACATGCAAATATGAAAACCCATGCTGCTAGATGCATAAAGCAAGTCGACACACTACCTCATTAAATTGTAACACATATACAACAAAATGGCTACCATATTAACCCTTGCTCACTCACAGAGGCTATAATGTGGCCCCAAAACATACAAACATCTTCTGATATACATCTCACTTATCGCATCTACCTTTGGGAACACATATAGTGGCCATATTTCACTGCCACGTGGCATATATCAGGTACCCAGGGAACATTTTATTATTTGTTGTTCAGTCCTACAGTCATGTCTGACTCTCTGTGACCCTATGGACTGCAGCACATTTAGCCAGGTCTCTGCCTGTGTTGTATGCCAAACATACTGAAGTGGGATGCCAGTTCGTTCTCTAGTGGACTGGGATTTGTCTGACCTCTCTGCTATCACCAGCCCACCTACACTGGCCATATATTTTATAGCTCACAGCTTCATTCAGCTACACAAATCTTCAGTTATGCATATGCAACAACAGATAATAGTGATGCTCATTCAGAGAATAGAATTCCCCTCATATTGCCCGGTTTGTTGTGAGTGAATCTCTCAAATAAGTTACATCAGACTGATATGGTCCTGGCCAAGTCCCCATCTAAATGCCAAGGTTATGTATGGAGAGGCTGCTTTCATAGTGGAATATCATTGCAAGAGAACTGACCTAATGGGGTCATAACATTCACTAATTGAGCACTTATACTTCTGATGTTGCACTGGGGTGTCTGTTGGACACACAAGCCTACATTTTACTTCTCCCCATAAGTATATGTCCTTATTCTGTATCATTGTGGTGTTTGCTTATTGACTGTTATACATGTCATGTATATATGTAATAATAATATGATGTAAATGATATTTCCTCATGTTGGCTGATACACTGTAAATGCTCCCCAACTGATCATCCATATCAATGTCATTCTCTCTGCCTGCATTCTGCTCTTTTTTTATTTCCCTGTGTTACTTGAGCTCTGTATCCTACCCACCTCCACCGTGATACTGGGCATACCTGTGATAATTTGTCACTGTGTGGCTTTGTTGCTGTGTTTATGTTATGATTTATGCTAAGATTAAATATTATTTATCAACTATGGTATTTGCCACGCTAATGGTGATACCATAACATTTCTGTCACACCAATTAAAGGACCATGAAAGTCAACATCTGTTCTCTGCACCATCAGTTAGGGGTGTAAATAGTATTGTCACAATGTGTTTGCATTACTGAATTAAACCATGAGGGGAGTCTAGGTAACGACCATCTAGTTCAGCCTTTGAATCCATTACACAAAACCCAAAAATAGAAGACAGGTGTTTGTAACTGGTGCACATAATAATAATGAACATATGTGCAAGTCAGGGGGTTAGGGTGGCACAGTTGTCTACATCTGGTTGTATATATAAATATATATATATATATATATCCTTATTGCTAAGTCATAGCGTGGAGCCCCCTGCCTGCCACATTCATCTTATTAACAAGGTCATTATTTATTATGTATATCATATACTAACAACTTGCCCGTCAACAATTACAGGTTTAAAAGTGTAAAGCTGGCAATGCTGTTTGCCACACAATGTGATGTTATTGCTCCTCTTTGCACCTTTGGCGCACATTGCGAGCCTCTCCCGCATGTACTTGAACTTTCCAGTATCTCCCCACTGTCCCTTCCCTGTGTGTTTCTCCTCTGTGTGTCAGCTGTATGTTTGCGTGTTACGCGTTGAATATTGTTTGTTTTATTTTCTCAGGCGCTCATCGCGGGGCTCACAATGAGTGCAGAGGGTGCTCAGAGCGTTGGGCGTGCAATGAGTGCCGAAGGTGCTCAGACGACCAAAAGTACACGAGGGGAGAGGCTCGCAATGAGCCTTACAATTTTATTGCCGTCATTTTTTGACGGGCAAGTCACTAGTATATATATATATATATATAATTTGAACAACTGTGTGTACAGATATTTTATTCTACAATATAAGTGGTCAGGGACTTTCTGTTTTTTTCTGCCATTGACACAGCTTGATTTGCTTTATCCCATTTCCTGATCTGTGTCTGGCGCTCAACTTACAGCCTTGTTCGTGTTTGTGGCGAGTCATCGGAACGGATACCCAGAAGAGTTATATATAAAACCAGGGTTTACGGGCTTGAAGCTGCGGCCCGTAACTTGCGGTCTAGTCGAACTGAATAGCACCATAACTGGAGCGTGCAGCGGACCCGCAGAACTGAATTGAATGAGGCCCATTGTTTGTAAATACTGACACTGATATAGTGAGTGCAGCAACTTGGATGGTTAGTACTAGTAACTTATGTATCTGTGTAGGGCTTGGATTGATTATTATACGCCTACTTGGCGGTATATGTTGTTGTTGTTCTGTCCCTTAGTCGTGTCCGACTCTCGGTGACCATATGGACGCAGCATGCCAGGCACATCTGTCTGTGTTTCTGGTTGTGCTTATCCATTTGGTTTTCTTGGCAATGATACTGGAGTGGGCTGCCAGTCCCTTCTCCAGTGGACCTCCCTGCTATTATCTGCCTTTCTTGGGTGACCCTACATGTTATAGCTCACAGCTTCATTGAGGTACACAAGCCCCGTCATCACGACAAGGTAATGATCCAGAAGAGTTGGAGGTTTATACTTCTTTTTAATTTAACTGAATTGCAACAGTGTACTTTCTATTATTCCCATAAGGCAGGAGATGCCATAACAAGTACAAATAGGGGATCTTTCCTGCTGGTTGTCCGCCAGCAGTGTTGGCTATCAGCCACTAGGTGGCACGGGCGAGATTTAAGTCAATTTCTAACCCTAACCACTAACCCTAAACCCTAACCCTATCCCTAACCGGAAACTCTAACCGAAAACCCTAGCTCTTAGCCGTAAAACCTAATTCTTGGAAATTAAGGAAAATGTTGGCTGAAATTCATTAAAATCTCAACCTCGCCACCTAGTGGCCGCTCACCGGCACTGCTGGCAGCCAACCAACAGGAAAAGTCCCAAATAGGGATCCGTCAGCTTTTGGGGTGACGGAATAGATCTGTCTGATCATTATTGTTGTACAAGCATATTCTAGGGAATACATTATCCTTAGTTATTTTCCTTCTTTACTAAAAAAACATGATCAGTAAAGCCAGTTACATTAGTCATACATGATCTCCCACAAGTAACGCCCGGCTGCCTATGATCTTTGAAAATCATTACATTTTAGGTATTCAATATTTTTTGTTTTCATTGGTTTGCATACTACTGATGTCAGACTTGCTGGTCTGTAGTTACCTGACAATGTACTCCCCAGAAATTTTTACCATCCTGGTGGCATAAAGTTGTTGCCCGGTGACATCAAGGAGTAACCTAGTGACATGGAGGAATAGCCTTGTGGCATGGAGAAGTAGTCTGGTAGCATGGAGGAGTAGCCTAGTGGCATGGAGGAGTAGCCAGGTAGCATGGAGGAGTAGCCAGGTGGCATGGAGAAGTAGCCTAGTAGCATGGAGGACTAGTCAGGTAGGTATAGAGATCTACATTTGTATATTATTTGCTTCTAATTTAGGTGGGTGGCGCACCCGCCTAAATTGCGCTGGGTAGAAGAACACTACTTGGATCTTCCTTTTCACCCTTTTGGTGTAGCGGTACAACATTAGCAACTCTCCAGGAATCTAGAACTGCCCCTAACGATAATGGTTCATTAGAAGGTCTAAGTACCAATCTAAGGTACTTATACATAGGGCATAGACATAGGTCACTGACTTCTGTAAAGGGACCCGCGCTGATTACTTTATCACTTATTGCAGGTCCTCTCAATGGAAGTTCAGCAGAAGTGGCCTCTATATAAGTTCTGTCCTTTTTACTGATGGTGCAATTTCCTCTTCTGGTTGGGCCTTGGCACGTGTGATCATCTGATTGGCTGCCTCCTTATATACTTCTCTATCTTCATCTGACTGCTTTGGATCCCTGCTCATCCTATAGAATAGTATAGGGTGGGCACGATTCCTCTAGGGCAGACGGGTTCCTGTAGGGTGGGCAGGGTTCCTATAGGGCTGAGAGTACTCCTGTAGAGTACTCCTGAGTATGGCTCCTCTAGGGCAGACACTTTTCCTATAGGGTGGGTAGGGTTCCTGTGGGGTGGCCATAGTTTCTGTAGGGTGGGTAGGATTCCTGATAAATTTAGGTGTGACTCACCTTTCTCCAGCTCCACGGGGAACAGGTCCAGCCGCTCCACGCGTTTCTCCAGCTCGTACTCTGCTGAGGCCGCCATGGGGTCCACATCATCGTTACGCCGATCATATTCCTCGTTAGAGTACGTGCTGAAAACCTACAGATAAGAGGCCTCCAGTTAGTGCCAGAAACAGAGAAGACGTCAAACTGCTCTGCAAGTAACAGACACACACTGCTCTGCATAATCCAGACACACTGCTCTGCATAATCCAGACACACTGCTCTGCATAATATCGACACACACTGCTCTGCAATTAACAGACACACACTGCTCTGCATAATCCAGACACACTGCTCTGCATAATCCAGACACACTGCTCTACATAATCCAGACACACACAGCTCTGCATAATAGAGACACACACTGCTCTGCATAATACAGACACACACTGCTCTGCATAATCCAGACACACTACTCTGCATAATCCAGACACACACTGCTCTGCAAGTAACAGACACACACTGCTCTGCATAATCTAGGCACACACTGCTTTACATAATCCAGACACACTACTCTGCATAATCCAGGCACACACTGCTCTACATAATCCAGACACACACTGCTCTGCATAATCCAGGCACACAATGCTCTACATAATCCAGACACACACTGCTCTGCATAATCCAGACACACACTGCTCTACTTAATCCAGACACACACTGCTCTGCATAATCCAGACACACACTGCTCTGCATAATCCAGACACACACTGCTCTACTTAATCCAGACACACACTGCTTTACATAATCCAGACACATACTGCTCTGCATAATCCAGACACACACTGCTCTGCATAATCCACACACACTGCTCTACATAATCCAGACACGCACTGCTCTGCATAATCCAGACACACACTGCTCTACATAATCCAGACACACACTTCTCTGCATAATCCACACACAATGCTCTACATAATCCAGAGACGCACTGCTTTACATTATCCAGACCCACACTGCTCTGCATAATCCAGACACACACTGCTCTACATAATCCAGACACACACTGCTCTGCTTAATACAGACACACACTGCTCTACATAATCCAGACACACACTACTCTACATAATCCAGACACACACTACTTTACATAATCCAGACACACATTGCTCTACATAATCCAGACACACACTGCTCTGCATAATCCACACACACTGCTCTACATAATCCAGACACGCACAGCTCTGCATAATCCAGACACACACTGCTCTACATAATCCAGACACACACTGCTCTACTTAATCCAGACAAACACTGCTCTGCATAATCCAGACACACACTGCTCTACATAATCTAGACACACACTGCTTTGCATAATCCAGACACATACTGCTCTGCATAATACAGACACACACTGCTCTACATAATCCAGAGACACACTGCTTTACATTATCCAGACCCACACTGCTCTGCATAATCCAGACACACACTGCTCTACATAATCCAGACACACACTGCTCTGCTTAATACAGACACACACTGCTCTACATAATCCAGACACACACTACTTTACATAATCCAGACACACATTGCTCTACATAATCCAGACACACACTGCTCTGCATAATCCACACACACTGCTCTACATAATCCAGACACGCACTGCTCTGCATAATCCAGACACACACTGCTCTACATAATCCAGGCACACACTGCTCTACATAATCTAGACACACACTGCTCTGCATAATCCAGACACATACTGCTCTGCATAATACAGACACACACTGCTCTACATAATCCAGAGACGCACTGCTTTACATTATCCAGACCCACACTGCTCTGCATAATCCAGACACACACTGCTCTACATAATCCAGACACACACTGCTCTGCTTAATACAGACACACACTGCTCTACATAATCCAGACACACACAACTCTGCATAATCCAGGCACACACTGCTCTACATAATCCAGACACACACTGCTTTACATAATCCAGACACACACTCCTCTGCATAATCCAGGCACACACTGCTCTGCATAATCCAGACACACAATGCTCTACATAATCCAGACACACACTGCTCTGCATAATCCAGACACATACTGCTCTGCATAATACAAACACATACTGCTCTGCATAATACAGACACACACTGCTCTACATAATCCAGGCACACACTACTCTGCATAATCCAGACACGCACTGCTTTACATTATCCAGACACACACTGCTCTGCATAATCCAGACACACACTGCTTTACATAATCCAGACACACACTGCTCTACATAATACAGACAAACACTGCTCTGCTTAATCCAGACACACACTGCTCTACATAATCCAGGCACACACTGCTCTGCATAATCCAGACACACACTGCTCTACTTAATCCAGAGACGCACTGCTTTACATAATCCAGACACATACTGCTCTGCATAATACAGACACACACTGCTCTACATAATCCAGACACACACTGCTCTGCATAATCCAGGCACACACTGCTCTGCATAATCCAGGCACACAATGCTCTGCATAATCCAGACACACACTGCTCTACATAATCCAGAGACGCACTGCTCTACATAATCCAGGCACACACTGCTCTGCATAATCCAGGCACACACTGCTCTACATAATCCAGGCACACACTGCTCTGCATAATACAGACACACACTGCTCTACATAATCCAGACACACACTGCTCTGCATAATCCAGACACACACACTGCTCAGCATAATCCAGGAACACACTGCTCTACATAATACAGACACACACTGCTCTACATAATCCAGACACACACTAATTTACATAATCCCGACACACACTGCTCTGCATAATCCAGACACACACTGCTCTGCATAATCCAGACACACTGCTCTACATAATCCAGACACGCACTGCTCTGCATAATCCAGACACGCACTGCTCTACATAATCCAGACCCACAATGCTCTGCATAATCCAGACACACATTGCTCTACATAATCCAGACCCACACTGCTCTGCATAATCCAGACACACACTGCTCTACATAATCCAGACACACACTGCTGTACATTATCCAGACCCACACTGCTCTGCATAATCCAGACACACACTGCTCTACATAATCCAGACACACACTGCACTGCTTAATACAGACACACACTGCTCTACATAATCCAGGCACACACTGCTCTACATAATCCAGACACGCACTGCTCTGCATAATCCAGACACGCACTGCTCTACATAATCCAGACCCACATTGCTCTACATAATCCAGACCCACACAGCTCTGCATAATCCAGACACACACTGCTCTACATAATCCAGACACACACTACTTTACATTATCCAGACCCACACTGCTCTGCATAATCCAGACACACACTGCTCTACATAATCCAGACACACACTGCACTGCTTAATACAGACACACACTGCTCTACATAATCCAGGCACACACTACTCTGCATAATCCAGGCACACACTGCTCTACATAATCCAGACACACACTGCTTTACATAATCCAGACACACACTACTCTGCATAATCCAGGCACACACTGCTCTACATAATCCAGACACACACTGCTTTACATAATACAGACACACACTGCTCTGCATAATCCAGACACACACTGCTCTACATAATCCAGACACACACTACTCTGCATAATCCAGACACACACTACTCTGCATAATCCAGACACACACTGCTCTACATAATCCAGACACACACTGCTATGCATAATCCAGACACACACTGCTTTACATAATACAGACACACACTGCTCTGCATAATCCAGACACACACTGCTATGCATAATCCAGACACGCACTACTTTACATTATCCAGACCCACACTGCTCTGCATAATCCAGACACACACTGCTCTACATAATCCAGACACACACTGCTCGGCATAAACCAGACACACACTACTCGGCATAATCCAGACACACACTACTCGGCATAATCCAGACACACACTGCTCTACATAATCCAGACACACACACTGCTCAGCATAATCCAGGCACACACTGCTCTACATAATCCAGACACACACTGCTCTGCATAATCCAGACACACACTGCTTTACATTATCCAGACCCACACTGCTCTGCATAATCCAGACACACACTGCTCTACATAATCCAGACACACACTGATTTACATAATCCAGACACACACTGCTCTGCTTAATACAGACACACACTGCTCTACATAATCCAGGCACACACTACTCTGCATAATCCAGGCACAAACTGCTTTACGTAATCCAAACACACACTACTCTGCATAATCCAGGCACACACTGCTCTACATAATCCAGACACACACTGCTCTACATAATCCAGACACACACTGCTTCACATAATCCAGAGACACACACTGCTCTGCTTAATACAGACACACACTGTTCTACATAATCCAGGCACACACTACTTTGCATAATCCAGGCACACACTGCTCTGCATAATCCAGGCACACACTGCTCTACATAATCCAGACACACACTGCTTCACATAATCCAGACACACACTGCTCTGCATAATCCAGACACACACTACTCTGCATAATCCAGACACACACTACTCTGCATAATCCAGACAAACACTGCTCTATATAATCCAGACACACACTACTCTGCATAATCCAGACAAACACTGCTCTATATAATCCAGACACACACTGCTCTGCTTAATCCAGACAAACACAGCTCTGCATAATCCAGACACACACTGCTTTATATAATCCAGACACACACTGCTCTACATAATCCAGACACACACTGCTCTGCATAATCCAGACACACACTGCTTTACATAACCCAGACACACACTGCTCTACATAATCCAGACACACACTGCTCTACATAATCCAGACACATACTGCTCTGCATAATCCAGACACATACTGCTCTGCATAATACAGACACATACTGCTCGGCATAATACAGACACACACTGCTCTACATAATCCAGACACACACTGCTCTGCATAATCCAGACACATACTGCTCTGCTTAATACAGACACACACTGCTCTGCATAATCCAGACACACACTACTCTGCATAATCCAGACAAACACTGCTCTATATAATCCAGACACACACTACTCTGCATAATCCAGACAAACACTGCTCTATATAATCCAGACACACACTGCTCTGCTTAATCCAGACAAACACAGCTCTGCATAATCCAGACACACACTGCTTTATATAATCCAGACACACACTGCTCTACATAATCCAGACACACACTGCTCTGCTTAATCCAGACACACACTGCTTTACATAACCCAGACACACACTGCTCTGCATAATCCAGACACACACTGCTCTACATAATCCAGACACAAACTACTCTGCATAATCCAGGCACACACTGCTCTACATAATCCAGACACACACTACTCTGCATAATCCAGACACATACTGCTCTGCATAATACAGACACATACTGCTCGGCATAATACAGACACACACTGCTCTACATAATCCAGACACGCACTGCTCTACATAATCCAGACACACACTGCTCTACATAATCCAGACACACACTGCTTTACATTATCCAGACCCACACTGCTCTGCATAATACAGACACACACTGCTCTACATAATCCAGACACACACTGCTCTGCATAATCCAGGCACACACTGCTCTGCATAATCCAGACACATACTGCTCTACATAATCCAGACACACACTGCTCTGCTTAATATAGACACACACTGCTCTACATAATCCAGGCACAAACTACTCTGCATAATCGAGGCACACACAGCTCTGCATAATCCAGACACACACTGCTTTACATAATCCAGACACACACTGCTCTGCTTAATCCAGACACACACTGCTTTACATAATCCAGACACACACTGCTCTACATAATCCAGACACACACTGCTCTGCATAATCCAGACACACACTGCTCTACTTAATCCAGGCACACACTGCTCTACATAATCCAGACACACACTGCTCTGCTTAATACAGACACACACTGCTCTGCATAATCCAGACACACACTGCTCTACATAATCCAGGCACAAACTACTCTGCATAATCGAGGCACAAACAGCTCTGCATAATCCAGACACACACTGCTTTACATAATCCAGACACACACTGCTCTGCTTAATCCAGACACACACTGCTTTACATAACCCAGACACACACTGCTCTACATAATCCAGACACACACTGCTCTACATAATCCAGACACACACTGCTCTGCTTAATCCAGACACACACTGCTCTGCATAATCCAGGCACACACTGCTCTACATAATCCAGACACACACTGCTTTACATAATCCAGGCACACACTGCTCTACATAATCCAGACACACACTGCTCTGCATAATCCAGACACACACTACTCTGCATAATCCAGACACACACTGCTCTACATAATCCAGACACATACTGCTCTGCATAATCCAAACACACACTGCTCTACATAATCCAGACACACACTGCTCTGCATAATCCAGACACACACTACTCTGCATAATCCAGACACACACTGCTCTGCATAATCCAGACACACACTGCTTTACATAATCCAGACACACACTGCTCTGCATAATCCAGACACACACTGCTCTACATAATCCAGACACACACTGCTCTGCATAATCCAGACACACACTGCTCTACATAATACAGACACACACTGCTCTGCATAATCCAGGCACACACTGATCTACATAATCCAGACACACACTGCTCTGCTTAATACAGACACACACTGCTCTGCATAATCCAGGCACACACTGCTCTACATAATACAGACACACACTGCTTTACATAATCCAGGCACACACTACTTTACATAATCCAGACACACACTGCTCTACATAATCCAGACACACACTGCTTTACATAATCCTGACACACACTACTCTGCATAATCCAGGCACACACTGCTCTACATAATCCAGACACACACTGCTTTACATAACCCAGACACACACTACTCTGCATAATCCAGGCACACACTGCTTTACATAATCCAGACACACACTACTCTGCATACTCCCGGCACATACTGCTCTACATAATCCAGGCACACACTGCTCTACATAATCCAGACACACACTCGTCTGCATAGTCCAGACACACACTGTTTTGCATAGTCCAGACACACACTGCTCTGCATAGTCCAGGCACACACTGCTCTGCATAATCCAGGCCATAATCCAGGCACACACTGCTCTACATAATCCAGGCCATAATCCAGGCACACACTGTTCTACATAATCCAGACACACACTGCTCTACATAATCCAGAGACACACAACTCTGCATAATCCAGACACACACTGCTTTACATAATCCAGACACACACTGCTCTGCTTAATCCAGACACACACTGCTCTGCATAATCCAGGCACACACTGCTCTACATAATCCAGACACACACTGCTTTAGAAAATCCAGGCACACACTGCTCTACATAATCCAGACACAAACTGCTCTGCATAATCCAGACACACACTACTCTGCATAATCCAGACACACACTGCTCTGCATAATCCAGACCCACACTACTCTGCATAATCCAAACACACACTGCTCTACATAATCCAGACACACACTGCTCTGCATAATCCAGACACACACTACTCTGCATAATCCAGACACACACTGCTCTGCATAATCCAGACACACACTGCTTTACATAATCCAGACACACACTGCTCTGCATAATCCAGACACACACTGCTCTACATAATCCAGACACACACTGCTTTACATAACCCAGACACACACTGCTCTACATAATCCAGACACACACTACTCTGCATAATGCAGGCACACACTGCTCTACATAATCCAGACACACACTGCTTTAGAAAATCCAGGCACACACTGCTCTACATAATCCAGACACACACTGCTCTGCATAATCCAGACACACACTACTCTGCATAATCCAGACACACACTGCTCTGCATAATCCAGACCCACACTACTCTGCATAATCCAAACACACACTGCTCTACATAATCCAGACACACACTGCTCTGCATAATCCAGACACACACTACTCTGCATAATCCAGACACACACTGCTCTACATAATCCAGACACACACTGCTCTACATAATCCAGACACACACTACTCTGCATAATCCAGGCACACACTGCTCTACATAATCCAGACACACACTACTCTGCATAATCCAGGCACACACTGCTCTACATAATCCAGACACACACTACTCTGCATAATCCAGACACACACTGCTCTACATAATCCAGACACACACTACTCTGCATACTCCCGGCACATACTGCTCTACATAATCTAGGCACACACTGCTCTACATAATCCAGACACACACTGCTCTACATAATCCAGAGACACACAGCTCTGCATAATCCAGACACACACTGCTTTACATAATCCAGACACACACTGCTCTGCTTAATCCAGACACACACTGCTCTGCATAATCCAGGCACACACTGCTCTACATAATCCAGACACACACTGCTTTAGAAAATCCAGGCACACACTGCTCTACATAATCCAGACACACACTGCTCTGCATAATCCAGACACACACTACTCTGCATAATCCAGACACACACTGCTCTGCATAATCCAGACCCACACTACTCTGCATAATCCAAACACACACTGCTCTACATAATCCAGACACACACTGCTCTGCATAATCCAGACACACACTACTCTGCATAATCCAGACACACACTGCTCTGCATAATCCAGACACACACTGCTTTACATAATCCAGACACACACTGCTCTGCATAATCCAGACACACACTGCTCTACATAATCCAGACACACACTGCTCTGCATAATCCAGACACACACTGCTCTACATAATCCAGACACACACTGCTCTGCATAATCCAGGCACACACTGCTCTACATAATCCAGACACACACTGCTCTGCTTAATACAGACACACACTGCTTTACATAATCCAGACACACACTGCTCTGCATAATCCAGACACACACTGCTCTACATAATCCAGACACACACTGCTCTACATAATCCAGACACACACTACTCTGCATAATCCAGACACACACTGCTTTACATAACCCAGACACACACTGCTCTACATAATCCAGACACACACTACTCTGCATAATCCAGGCACACACTGCTCTACATAATCCAGACACACACTACTCTGCATAATCCAGGCACACACTGCTTTACATAATCCAGACACACACTGCTCTACATAATCCAGACACACACTCGTCTGCATAGTCCAGACACACACTGTTTTGCATAGTCCAGACACACACTGCTCTGCATAGTCCAGGCACACACTGCTCTGCATAATCCAGGCCATAATCCAGGCACACACTGCTCTACATAATCCAGGCCATAATCCAGGCACACACTGCTCTACATAATCCAGACACACACTGCTCTACATAATCCAGAGACACACAGCTCTGCATAATCCAGACACACACTGCTTTACATAATCCAGACACACACTGCTCTGCTTAATCCAGACACACACTGCTCTACATAATCCAGACACACACTGCTTTAGAAAATCCAGGCACACACTGCTCTACATAATCCAGACACACACTGCTCTGCATAATCCAGACACACACTACTCTGCATAATCCAGACACACACTGCTCTGCATAATCCAGACCCACACTACTCTGCATAATCCAAACACACACTGCTCTACATAATCCAGACACACACTGCTCTGCATAATCCAGACACACACTACTCTGCATAATCCAGACACACACTGCTCTGCATAATCCAGACACACACTGCTTTACATAATCCAGACACACACTGCTCTGCATAATCCAGACACACACTGCTCCACATAATCCAGACACACACTGCTCTGCATAATCCAGACACACGCTGCTCTACATAATCCAGACACACACTGCTCTGCATAATCCAGGCACACACTGCTCTACATAATCCAGACACACACTGCTCTGCTTAATACAGACACATACTGCTCTGCATAATCCAGGCACACACTGCTCTACATAATCCAGACACACACTGCTCTACATAATCCAGACACACACTACTCTACATAATCCAGACACACACTGCTCTACATAATCCAGACACACACTGCTCTACATAATCCAGACACACACTACTCTGCATAATCCAGGCACACACTGCTCTACATAATCCAGACACACACTACTCTGCATAATCCAGGCACACACTGCTCTACATAATCCAGACACACACTACTCTGCATAATCCAGGCACACACTGCTCTACATAATCCAGGCACACACTGCTCTACATAATCCAGACACACACTGCTTTACATAACCCAGACACATACTACTCTGCATAATCCAGGCACACACTGCTCTACATAATCCAGACACACACTGCTCTGCATAGTCCAGACACACACTGCTTTACATAACCCAGACACACACTACTCTGCATAATCGAGGCACACACTGCTCTACATAATCCAGACACACACTACTCTGCATAATCCAGACACACACTGCTCTGCATAATCCAGGCACACACTGCTCTACATAATCCAGGCACACACTGCTCTACATAATCCAGACACACACTACTCTGCATAATCCAGACACACACTACTCTGCATAATCCAGGCACACACTACTCTGCATAATCCAGGCACACACTGCTCTACATAATCCAGACACACACTACTCTGCATAATCCAGGCACACACTGCTCTACATAATCCAGGCACACACTGCTCTACATAATCCAGACACACACTGCTTTACATAACCCAGACACACACTACTCTGCATAATCCAGGACACACACTGCTCT